>MU737750.1:33600-137522 GCA_026770625.1 Nicotiana glauca | reverse complement strand
GGGGGGGGGGTTCTGAGGGGGCTGGGGTTGGTTTGGAAACTTATATACGGGGTGGGGGGTGGAATGAATCCGAGCCGTTAGATCCACTGAGATCCACGGCTTAGATCAATTCACTTATGTGAAACGGGGTCGTTTGATCTTAGTGGGGGAATGGGTAAGTCCGGGAAAACGGGTTGGGGCCGAATACGGGTTACTGGTGAGGCTGTGGACCGTTGGATGGGGAAAGGATGGATGACTGAGATTGGTTGACATTGAAACGACGTCGTATTGGTATTATACTACGTCGTTTGGATAGTCTGAAAGACCAGCTAATTTGGACCGGGTGAGGCGTGATTTTTTGGGCTGGTTTGGGTGAATGTATTTTGGGCCTGGGTGAACAATGCCTAGGCAACCCAGACTTGCTTTCTTATTCCTTTTTTTTTCAATTTTTTCAATTTCTTTTAATTTATAACTAAAAGATAACGAAAACCTAAATTAACTCTTAATCCAGATTATCCTAAAATATTAGTTCACTATAAATAATAGTTATCACACACAATTAAATACCTATTTAAAAAAAAATCACACAATTTGACATTAAACGTTAAAATTGCAAAAATACATTATTATAATTATTATTTTTTCTGAATTTTTATTTTTTGCAAAACACCTAAAATGTCAAATTAAATACCAAATGCAATTACAACATATTTTTTTTTGTATATTTTTTTATTATTTTAACAAATAAACATGCACGGACAAATGCAAATAATCACAAAGTACCACGAAAAATTCACAAAATTGCACACAATAAAACAAATAATTTTTGTTTTGATTTTGTGGGAGTAATTCATGTGAGGCAAAAATCATGTGCTCACAGCTGCTCCTCTTTGCTCGTAAACACGAAGAGTTTTCGTGCAAAGACAAAGTGAGCGGACATGAGCGATTTTTGCCCGTTTGAACACTCCGTGTGAAGCATTTTTGAAATATTTGACCGGACCTTTACGTCAAAGGTTTCCTACATATCCTTGGCTAAAAAGGTATCAGGTCAATATAGTTTCGGAAAATTTTTGGTAGCTGGGACTACCATGAAGCTGTGGTTTACTATTACTGCTGCTGCTACTGACTGCTGACCTCCTTATTACACCATGCTAAAAAAAAATGAAGAAGCTAGACTGAACTATAGCCTACGAATTATAAAGATTTATTCTTGGATTTGTTCTGCGACCGTTGTTGCCTTGTTGACTTGCATTTCCCTGCAGCAATTCTTTTGTTGCTGCCTTGCATCAAATTCTTGCGATGTTCTCCCCTTTCTTCAGGCGGGTACTTGATTGCTAATCCTTTAAACGTTTTTTTCTGATCATTGTTGTCTTACTTTGTTCTCCAGGGGGCTCCTGACTTCAAAACTTGAATTGTATTCCTCTGTTCTCCAGGCGGGCTTCTGACTTCAAAACTTGAATTGTATGCCTCTGTTCTCCAGGCGGGCTCTTGACTTCAAAACTTGAATTGTGTGCCTCCGCTCTCCAGGCGGGCTCCTGACTTCAAAACTTAAAACGTATGCCTCCGTTCTCCAGGCGGGGTCATGAGGCGGGGTCAAGACTGAAATTTGAATTATACTCCCTCTGTTCTTCAGGCGAGGTCATGATTGCTGACACTTGAAAGGTACGCCTCTGTTCTCCAGGCGGGCTCCTGACTTCAAAATTTAAAATGTATGCCTCCGTTCTCCAGGCAGACTCCTGACTTCTACAACAATTGACAAAAGAAAGAAACTTTTCTGTCCCTGTTTCAGTCAAAGAAAAATCTCGTCAGTTTAAAATGTGGTGCTGGTTATGATACTCTTGCTGGGGATGGTTTTTCCTCTTTGATCCTTTCCGTGTTCTGCCAAGTTCGACTGCGTTGAACTTGGTCGAAACTTTCCGATACTCCGACTACTTCCTTATCCGCAAACTTTTCAACTGTTGCTTCCCCCTTTAACCTTCATATCTGAAATTTTCCAACTGTTGCCTTCCCCTTTTTGGATTTTTATCCGATCCCATATTTTCACGAAACCTCCACCACTTCATCATTTGGTTTATCAATGACTCCTCTTACGTCCCACCACCTTCTCTTCGACCTATCCTAGCCTTTTGCTTTGCACCACTTTGGAATCTGGCAGTACACTCTGAAAATCCTTCTTATTTGTTAAAAACAAACTATTATTGGAAAAGCTTTAGCCAAAAAAAATGGAATACGATGACTTCAAAAGATAAAAAAAAAATAAAGGAGAAGATCTTCCTTTAGAAGATTGTTTGAGAAAGAAAAAGATTTATCTGAACGGGATAACTGACCCCAATGATCATGTTGTGCATTTCGGATTAATCAACCCAGCCTATTCAATCAATCAATTTCCCAATTGTCTTGCTTTGTGCATCAAAGTTTTCCCCAACCCAACTCTTTTCGTCGAACCCCCATCTTCGTTCAACTTGATGCCTTGACAGATCTTTTGCCGTCAACCTCACCTCATTTGTCCCTTTCTCAATTCCTTGTCGCCTTATGGTGCCCGTGAAGGTTTTCACCAATAAGACTCTTATTTTCATTTTCTCTCAGCTTTCGTCGCCTTACAGTGCCCTTGCGGGTTTTCACTAATAAGACTCTCTCTCATTTTTCATTTTTCTTGCTTAAAACTGGAGTGTTGCCCCTGGTAGGAATCATCTTTACTTGCTTGACTTGGCACCTCTCGAAGACTGATCGGGAAGTCTTTCTCTGGATGTTAATATGGATTCTTGGATTGGGTTGGAAAGAAAAGGGTATCAAAAAGTTCAAACCAAATCCAACGGGTTAGAATTACAACTTTTGGAACCAAATTTCTCATTACAAACACAACTTCTGCCCCAGTTTTCTTGCTTGGGGATCCTGCGAGTTTTGTTTCCCTATGACTGAGCCATGAAGCTGCCTACGTATCCTTAAAAGGAATCAGGTCAAACGTAGTTCATTCCTTCTTCCTTGTTGTTACATTTTTTCTTTTCATTTGTTATTATTATTTTCCCTTTTCTGTTTTTCTTTTTCTTTACTCTTTCCTTTTTCTTTCCTTTCTTCTCTTTCTTTTCTTTTTGGTTATTGATTCCAAAAGAGGGGTACGAAATAAAATAAATAAGGCTCAAAAGGGTGAACAAAGGGTAAAGTGTTTAGATAGCAGAACAAATTGCCTTCGTCATTTCAACCTTCGAGATAATGCCAAGTACAAACAATCAATGATTATATTAAAGAAATCATACATAATAAATCTTGACTGCATCAGAATTGATAGCCATATCTATGCATTTTCCTTCAATATCTGTTAAACATAAAGCCCCATTGGACAATACTCTGGTTACAATGAACGGTCCTTGCCAGTTCGGGGCGAACTTGCCCTTTTTTTCAGCCTGATGTAGAATGATCCGTTTCAATACTTGTTGCCCTACTTCAAACTTCCGGGGACGCACTTTCTTGTTATATGCTCTTTCCATCCTTTTTTGATACAATTGTCCATGACATACTGCTGCCAATCATTTTTCATCAATTACACTCAACTGCTCCAAACGGGTCTTGACCCACTCATCATCATCAATATCGGCCTCGGCGAAAATCCGAAGGGACAGGATTTCAACTTCCGCAGGGATCACTGCTTCAATGCTATATACCAACAGATAAGGAGTTGCACCTACTGAAGTACGAACAGTAGTACGATAACCCAACAACGCAAATGGTAACTTTTCATGCCATTGCATAGAACTTTCTACCATTTTCCTCAATATATTCTTTATGTTTTTGTTAGCTGCTTCAACTGCTCCATTTGCCTTAGGCCGATATCGGGTGGAATTGCGATGTGTAATCTTAAACTGCTGACATACTTCTTTCATCAAATTGCTGTTAAGATTAGCACCATTATCTGTGATGATTACCTTTGGGATTCCAAATCGAAAAATGATATTTGAGTGTACAAAATCAACCACTGCCTTCTTGGTTACAGACTTGAAAGTTTTGGCCTCAACCCATTTGGTAAAGTAATCAATGGCCACCAGAATGAACCTATGTCTGTTGGATGCTGCTGGATCGATGGGTCTAATGACATCCATTCCCCAAGCCACGAAGGGCCATAGTGCCGTCATTGTGTGCAATTTCGATGGTAGAGAATGAATCAAATCTCTGTGTATCTGGCATTGATGACATTTGCGCACAAAGCTGATACAATCTCGCTCCATAGTGAGCCAATAATACCCTGCTCGAAGGATCTTCTTCGCCAATACATATCTGCTCATGTGCGGTCCGCAAACTCCAGAATGTACTTCCGCCATGACTACCGTAGCTTGTTTAGCATCTACGCATCTTAACACTCCAAGATCGGGTGTTCTTTTATACAACACTCCTCCACTGAGGAAAAATCCACTTGCCAACCGTCGAATGGCTCTCTTTTGATATCCTGTGGCCTGCGCCGGGTATACCCCCATCCTGATGTTCTCCTTGATATTATGGAACCATGGTTCGCCATCAAATTCTTCTTCTACCATGTTACATTAAGCGTGCTGATCACGAACTTGGATATGCAATGGATCAACATGAATTTTGTCTGGATGGTGCAACATTGCTACCAAGGTGGCCAAAGCATCGGCAACCTCATTATGGACTCTTGGGATATGCCTAAACTCTACGGATCAAAACCGTTGACAAAGATCATGCAAACATTGTCGATACGGTATGAGCTTCAAATCCCGTATTTCTCATTCTCCTTGAATTTGATGTACCAGGAGGTCCGAGTCTCCCAAGACTAAAATGTCCTGGACATCCATGTCCGCAGCTAACCGTAAACCTAAAATGCATGCCTCATATTCAGCCATGTTGTTGGTACAATAGAATCGGAGCTGAGCTGTAACAGGATAGTGGTGTCCTATTTCAGAAATAAGTACAGCTCCTACTCCAACTCCTTTCATATTTGCAGCCCCATCAAAGAAAAGCCTCCATCCTGGTTCTTCAGTCAGCTCCAGCTCATCGATATGCATCACTTCTTCATCAGGAAAATACGTCCTCAATGGCTCGTATTCTTCATCGACTGGATTCTCAGCCAAGTGATCAACCAGTGCTTGGGCTTTCATTGTAGTCCTCGTCACATAGACGATGTCAAACTCCGTGAGTAATATTTGCCACTTCACCAGTCTCCCTGTGGGCATAGGATTTTGAAAAATATACTTCAATGGATCCAAGCGTGAAATGAGGTAAGCAGTATAGGATGATAGATAATGCTTCAATTTCTATGCCACCCAAGTTAAGGAATAACATGTCCTCTCAAGGTGAGTGTACTTAACCTCACAAGCCGTAAACTTCTTATTGAGATAATAGATGGCTTGTTCCTTCCTGCCGGTGATGTCGTGCTACCCCAGTACACAGCCAAGTGGATTCTCCAGGAATGTTAAATAAAGAATCAACGGTCTCCCTGGTTCAGGTGGAACCAACACAGGTGGATTTGATAAATACCCTTTTATCTGGTCAAACGCCTCCTGACATTCTTCGTCTATTCTACCGCAACATCCTTCTTCAGTAGCTTAAAAATGGGTTCACAAGTTGCTGTGAGTTGAGCAATAAACCTGCTGATATAATTCAACCTTCCCAACAGACTCATTACTTCGGTCTTGTTCTTCGGGGGTGGCAGTTCTTGGATAGCTTTAATCTTTGACGGATCTAACTCAATACCTCTCCGACTGACTATGAATCCCAATGGCTTTCCGGATGTAACCCCAAATGCACACTTGGTAAGGTTAAGTTTAATGTCGTACCTGCGAAGCCTCTGAAAGAACTTCCTCAAATCTGCAACATGGTCGGCCTGCTACTTTGACTTAATGATCATATCATCTACGTACACCTCAATCTCTTTATGGATCATGTCATGGAATACTATGGTCATTGCTCGCGTGTATGTGGCCCCAACATTCTTCAGATCAAATGGCATTATTTTGTAGCAATAAGTTCCCCACGGCGTGATGAATGCCGTTTTCTCTGCATCTTCTTCATCCATCAAAATCTGATGGTACCCAGCATAGCAATCCACAAAAGATCCGATTTCACGCTTGGCACAATTATCGATCAAAATGTGGATGTTGGGTAACGGGAAGTTATCCTTTGGGCTTGCTTTGTTCAGATTACGATAATCAACGCACACCCTGATTTTCCCATCCTTCTTCGACACTGGCACAACATTAGCCAACCAATCAGGATATCGAGTGACCCGAATAACATTTGCATCCAGCTGTTTGGTTATCTCTTCCTTAATCTTCACACTCATATCAGTTTTGAATTTCTTCAATTTTTGCTTGACGGGAGGGAATGCCTGGTCAGTGGGCAATTTGTGAACCACTAAATTTGTGCTTAAACCCGGCATGTCATCATATGACCATGCAAAAACATCTTTGAATTCAATAAGTGTTTTGATTAATTCTTCCCTGATATTCAGTTCAATATGGGCGCTTATTTTAGTTTTCTTGATGTTATCTGCGTCCCCTAGATTGATGGCTTCTGTATCGTTTAAGTTAGGCCTGGGGTTTTTCTTTGAATTGACTTAGTTCCCTACTAATCTCTTCGAAGGCCTCCTCCTCATCGTATTCCGACTCATAATCTACTTCTTGCACTATTATTTTGGAGTTAGATTGATTTTCTAGACTGGGTTGAGGATTCCTTATGCATGCCATGTCATTAGGACTAGTATCAAGATAACTGTACAGAAAAGAAAAGAAGAAAACAAAATTAAAATAAGGAATGAAGAAGAAACTTTTTATTTTATTGAAATATAGGGTAACAAGGTTTTGCACACTTTGACATACTGAAAATAAAAATAAAAATCTGGATTACAACCCTGAAATAATCCAGACAAACAGGAAGGAAAATCAGAGCAAACTACCAAGACTCCTTCCAAGTGGGAAGAGGAGTAGCCCTCCAATTACTGAGCTTTGCCTTTGGTTCCACAAATTGTACTTCTGCCTTGCTTGAATCTTCCCCAACTTCTACCATGTTAACCTCGGCAAATAACCTTTCGAACCCTTTATCCAAATCTCCATCAGCACCAATCAGTGACCCGGGAACTTTTGGCAACAATTGCTTTCTAACACCCGTCCTGATGAAAGATCTGGACTGATGCGGGATCAATTTTGGCAAGACGCATGCCTTCTTCTTCATTTTGCGGGCTCGTCTCACATCTGCCGCAATGGGATTAAACCGCAAACCAAAAGTATCCAAATTCTTCGGAAGAGGAACTGGCTGCACGACGCCTTGGAGATCAACACCCAAACCTTTACCAGGTATGAAACCATTCTTTAACATTTCGGAAGCTACCATGACAGTTGCGGCCGTTACTCTAGGAACTGGGATGCTTTTCCCCTCTGGGACCCTTTTTACTGGTACTGTGTCAGAGGCTTGATATACCCACGGCCCTTGGTCGTCTTCCACTTCGATGAAGGGTATAATGGCATCACCTAGGGCACACATATTATCTTTACCATGCACCACAATCTCATGTCTGTCCCACTCGAATTTAACCATTTGATGCAACGTAGATGGCACTGCTTTGGCGGCATGGATCCAGGGTTGCCCCAACAAAAGGTTATAGGAGACCGCCACATTTAGCACTTGAAACTCCATGGTGAACTCCACGGGCCCTATTGTCAATTCTAATATTATGTCACCCACAGAATCTTTGCCTCCGCCGTCGAACCCTCGTACACAGACACTGTTCTTATGAATTCTATCATCATCGACCTTTAGCTTATTCAACGTGGAAAGAGGACATATATTTTCACTGGACCCGTTGTCAACCAGAACTCGCATGACTACCGAGTCCTTGTACTTCACTATCAGATAAAGGGCCCTCTTATGTTCTGTGCCCTCCACAGGTAACTCATCGTCTGAGAAGGTAACTCTGTTTACCTCAAAGATTTTATTTGCTATCTTCTCCAAGTGATTTATCGAGATCTTTTCAGGGACTTGGGCCTCATTCAATATTTTCATCAGTGCCTGGCGGTGCTCATCTGAGTGGATCAGCAATGAGATCTGGGCTGGTATTTTCTTCAATTGTTCTACAATAGAGTAATCCTGTACTTTCATTAAGAATTCTTCCGCTTCTTGTTCTGTCACAACTTTCTTCACCAATACCGGGTTACCTTTGGGAATTATAGATTTTCTCAACTCTTCAGGGGCAAAGCACCTACCTGAACGAGTCAAACCCTGAGCTTCACAAACTTCTTCCCTTTATATGTCACCACCACTTGTTCATAACCCCAAGGGACAGCTTTACTGTTGATCATTGGCAACTAAGTTACCGGCTTTATAATAACAGGATCTATGAGAGCACCCTTCACGACCACAACAGGTTTACTTGCAACCCCCGGTACCACCACTTTTGCCTGTTTTGGTTTCATTGCAACAATGCTCGATGACCATTTCTCGGCCACCACAACTGGCTTGTTATTCACCCCTTTCAACTGGACCTCCGACTTTCCACTGGTCACCTTCTCTTTTGAACCGGTTTTGCTGGAACGGATCATCATTACTGTCTGTGAGGGTTTATTTGGCTCTCCCTCTTGTTGCACCAGCTCAATCATATTAGTCTCGTGATGGGTTGGAAGCGGATTCTGGTTGATGTTAGGAATTTCCGGGGCTTGAACCTCGATCCGACGAGTGTCGATCAGTTTTTGAATAGCTGTTTTCAATTTTTAGCATTTTTCTGTGTCATGTCTCGAGGCCCCTGAACAATACTCACAACTCACCGAGTGGTCAAGATTTCTTGAAGGAGGGTTTGGCAACTTAGCCTCAATCGGATTCAACATGCCCAACTGCCTCAGCCTATGGAATAAACTGGTATATGATTCTCCCAGTGGAGTAAAAGTCTTCTGCTTCTGTGCCTTTTCATTCCTGGAGCCTTGGCTTGGACGGAAACCTGTTCCAGAGGGGTTTCTGTAGGCTCTTGGGGGTGGGTAGGTATTTTGCGAAGTTGGTTAGGTATTTTATGGAGCTGGCACACGCCATTGTGCGTGGGCCGGGGGTTGAATATACGTTTGAGCATGATGGACAAAAAAGTGGGGATCTGGTTGTGGGTAGAAGTGTTGCGGTGGGCTGTATAGAGTGTGGGGGTAAGTTTGAGGGTGGGGTTGTGGCTGGTTGTAGTGTGGTGCGAGGCGCCTAGGCCACGTTCTCTACTCAACTGTTGCGACTTCTTCCTTCTTCTTTCTTCCCAAGATACCCCCGGTGCCATTTTGGATGGCCTGGGTGGTTTCTTTGATTGCCGAATAGCTCATGATTTTATTGGATTTCAATCCTTCCTCCACCATGCCTCCCATTATGAGCCCTTCATTGAAAGACTTCCCTACTACTGACACCAGGTGGCCGAAATAAGTGGGCTCTAAGGCCTGTATGAAGTAGTCAACCATCTCGCTCTCTTTCATTGGCGGATCAACCCTCGCCGCTTGCTCCCTCCAGCGGAAGCTGTATTCTCGAAAACTTTCTGCAGAATTCTTCTCAATCTTTGTCACTGACAGGCGATCTGGGACAATTTCAAGGTTGTACTGAAAGTGGCAAGCGAATGCTTGGCTATGTCATCCCAAGTGTACCATCTTCCGTGGTCTTGATGGGTGTACCATTCTAACGCTGAACTGCTCAAGCTCTGACTGAAGTACGCCATTAACAATTCATCCCTTCCTCCTGCTCCTCTCATTTTACTGCAAAATCCCCTCAGATGGGCCATTGGATCTCCATGTCCATTGTACAAGTCAAATTTGGGCATTTTGAACCTTTCCGGCAGTTGTACATTTGGAAATAAACATAGGCCTTTGTAATCTACACTTACCTGACCTCCTAGTCCCCTCATATCTCTAAAGGACTGCTCCAAGCTCTTGATCTTCCTGGCCATCTTTTCCTGCTCCAAATTCTTAGGAGGCTTCTCGATTTCTGCCGTGATACCAAGCTGAGGAGGGTAAAGACATGGTTCAGGTGCTTTGAAAGTGGGTTCAGGAGGGTAATATTGATTGTCCTGCATTTGGAATACAGTCTCGCTGGAAGACCTGTGGAGTGCGGCTGGTGGAGGTGCCACGAAAACAGGGGTAATTGGTGGAGGAGGGTATGGAATTGTCTTTGGAACTTGTGGTGTCTGAGAGGTAGTTCCCTGATGATGTTGATAGATGAGAAAATTTGGGGATGAGTCCAAAACAAACTATTCTGGAGATTGAGCGGGTATTGGGAGGAAAGTAGGGTTGGCAGGATAGACTGGTGGTGGCTGATCCCTCGTCCAAGCCTGGTACATCTCAGCCATTTGTTGTTTTAACTTGTACATTTCATCTTTCATGTCTTGCACATCTACTTCTTCTTACCTCGGCGCTTTTTCTCTTTCGGGGCTAGACATGATCACTGGTATTAGTCCCTTTGATCTAGTTTGATAATGGTAATGTGCCAGTACGCTCTAGGTAAACTAACTTGCTTGAATTTTCTGGAAAATAACAAACTTGTTAGTTTTTTAGAATTTAACAAATATGTGATCACACGTTGGGATGCAATACACCTAGGCAGTTAATCATTTTCTATCATGCATTTGCTTCAGTTACATGCGTCATTCCGGCCTTTCATAATTGTGCCCCCTCTTTTACTGATTCTCAAACTTTCCTTTATTTTATTTATTTCTCATTTTCCCCTTCTCTCCCTCTTTTTTTTTCTTTTTAGTGGTGGTGGTTGAATCTTATGTGGATTGCCTACGTATCATTTCCCTGCATGAATTAGACCGTCCGTAGTTCTGGCTGATGTAAAAATACGTAGCAAAATACAAAAACAACTGCTTTTATTACAACACATGAAAAAAAGTTTACAAACCTTAAAAACACAACAAAGCAAACTTGAAAAAGGACTGACTGAAAGACTTACAAATTTTAACAAGAAAGATACAGACTCAAAAACAAGGATCAAGAATACATCAATGCCCCAAAATTCCCTGGGGCCGGCGAGGCATCATTCGGCCTTGCCGCGGGCCTTTGTGCAAGATCCCTTTGGAGCCTCTCTAAATCGCTCATTATTTGCCGGGCGAATGTCATTACTGCCGCAAAGAAGGTGGTATGGGTCATGTCCTCGCACGCTCGGCATTTTGCGGTAATGTAACGTGCGATATTTCTGACCCCTTCTCTAATCTTGTTCTTTTCCTGCAGCAACCGTCCTATCTGTTGATCCCGCATTTCCAGCATTTGAGAGCTATGGAGGAGTTGATCTTGAAATTTATTCATTTGTTCCTCCATTCGCGCCATCAGGTCATAACAGTGATTCCTATCTGCTCTGAAATCTCTAGCTTGCCTGAATATCCTGTCTTCGAGAGTGACTATATTTCCCCTCAGGATAGTGACGCTCCCCTCATAGTCCCTCTTCATCTGCTGCATATGAAGTTCCCGCTCTTTTGCACCCTTTGTCCATCTGGCTCGGATCCTTGCCAAGCTAGCTTCAGATCTCTCCAAATCCTTTTGACATTCACGGGCTTTCCCTTTCAGTTCGTTTATGAGTTTCTGGTCAACCCAGTTCCTTTCTGGTTTTCTGACAGCTATTCTCATTTTTTGGATCTGAGCCTTAAGGGCCTCATTTTCTTGGATCAGCTTTTTCTTTTCCCCCTCGTCTGCAGCTTCTTGAACATCTTTTTCAAATTGAAGTTCCATGGCTTGCTTCTCTAGTTTGCCTATTGTAGCCCTGTACTCGTGTTCTTTGGCCAACCAGTCCCACTGTTCCTGTGACAATTCGACAAAATCCTGGAGGCGGGGTCTTGTGGCAGGCCTCCCAAATGCAATTTCTTTTCTATACCAAGCACGATACCTAGGTGAAACTTCTCCTTTAGATCAATCCCGTACACAGGTGTTTGCCGCCAGGTATTGACACTCACTCCAGATCTGGCGGACTGTTGCTTTAGGGAACTGACCATCCGGTCCAATCTCAACTACCCGGACACTGAGATCTTCGTCTTTTGGCACTATCTGGCACCTCCCGAGCTATCTCAAAACCCGATACGGGGCATAAGGTTGGATGCTTCTAAGACCCATCAGAAGGAAGTGAGGCCCCATTGCCGGCATGTATATGATATCATCCACAGGCAACCATCCCAGTGTCCACTCTATTTTGCTGGCAGTGAGGGACCGAAAGTAAGATATCCATCCTGTGACTCCTTCGGGCAAGCTAATCCCTTCAATCCTTGTATAAAATTCCTCTATACAAGTTTTCTCTATTGACCCATAGCTTATGAACTGGGGACGGTGGCACAAGTGTTCGGTCATCCACATTTGCAACCGATTGCATCCCTCAAAGAGGTCTCCCCCCGCTCTGCAGACTGTGAGAGCACGAAAAATCTCAGCTACTATTATAGGCGCGAGTGTGCTCTTGGCTTAGGTGAGTAAAGTGCTGACAACCCCTGCTATTTTTATGTCGATATTCCCGTCTTTCCTCGGTAACACCAGGAGTCCCAGGAAAGCCACCATAAAAACGAAAGGTCTATGCTCTTTCCATTTAAGGCGATTTCCTTTGCTACAGATTTTATTCTCTGTCTTGTTGAACCCTCCTATACGACCATATCTGTTGTATATGAACGACAAAGTACAAAAACCAGCTGCCAAATCCGGGTTGTATTCCCCTCTGCTTATCTTTAGTGAGTCTAAGAATCTGTGCACAGCTATGGTTCTCGGGACAACCAAATACTTGTGTCTTAAAGGAAGCTCATCACTCCCAATGTACCCGGCTATTTCTTCTAAGGTCGGGGTGAGTTCAAAATCTAAAAAGTGGAACACATTGTGCGCCGGGTCCCAGCATGTGACCAATGCCCTTATAATGTCTCCCCTGGGTATAATCTTCAACAGTCCAGGAAGGCCCCCCAAATATTTCTTGACCTCGTCTTGAACTTCTCCACCTAAATCATTCCACCACAGCCGCAACTCCAAAGGGATTTTGCTTATGAATGAGAAATGTTCATTTTGGATTATGCTCATCCTGCACATTTATTAAGGTGATTAAGTGAGACAATCCTGATTTTATTCTGTGTGACTCCAAAATAAAAAATTGACCCTTTTTTTTTCACATTTAATTCTAAAACTGAAAGGCCAGCTTTGCATATACGACATTTCTGCACCTCCGGAGGAAGAGTTTAAGGTGGTGCCCGCTAACTGGGCAAAAATTGGAAAAAGACCAAAGGTGATTGTTTATGCAAAATCAGCCTTTCGGTGTCCCTTTCGGGAACATTCGGCTATTTTTGACAAAAAACGACATCACCTATTTACAATAACAACAAAATTTTGTTCATTTTGGGATATTTTTGCAAAAAGAAGTTGGACCCGATGGGGATTGCCTACATATCCCACACCCTATGAGAATCAAACTAGCGTAGTTCGGGTAGAGAAAATAAAACCAAATATTTTGAAAATAGACTCTTTTCCCTTTTTTTTGTTTTTTCACAGGCAAATAAATAAACTATTTTTGAAAACAAGACTTTTTTTTTTCATTTTTCTCAAAAATTCAGGAGAGTTTCGACACTATTTGGACATTGGTTTTTTTTTTCTCTTTTTTTTCTTTTTTTTTCAAAACAGGCGATTAGCTTTCTTCACTCTCACACTGCTATTTCTTTCCTTTTTTTAAAAAACCGGTTAACACGCAGATCCAAAACAAATAAATGCACAAGTAGGATGTATCAGGATGGTCCATTATTCCGGGTACACCTGTCCTAGACGGACTCAACCCCTGTGTTGAGCCCCCTAAGTCAAAATGCATATGATGCAGATAAGCGTTCCTACTAGGAATCCGACATGAGACTGAGTTATTCTAGGTTCAAAACCTGGGTATATGTTCTAGACTGTGTACCCAAGCAGACAACTTGAGTCGAGGAGGGGGCTACGTGCCGGAAACCAAAAGGCCATCCGACTTAGTAACTTATCCGGCCTCTTTCTTACTTTAAGGTATGACACTAACAGAATAGGGAGTCTCGACTAGCGAGCACATCCCCGGAGGTGAGAAGAGAGGGGTTTCGCAACAGTTTTATATATACAATTCAAATAATATCAATGCGGTAAAAAGTAACATTTGCACATTAGTCCCAAACATGTAATAAAATCAGATAATAAATAAAGCCAAATAGAACAATTATTCCAAGCTCAAATTCTCGAACCCTGAACCGAAGTTCTGGGTTCTTATCCCCGGCAGAGTCTCCAGAGCTGTCACATCTCATTTTTTACCCACAACCCTGTGAGAGGTATAATAAAGGGAGTTTTTCCAATTAAAGGACAATCGAAATGGAATTTATTATTAAAAATTCAGAGTCACCACTTGGGATATTTATGGTGTCCCAAGTCACCGGTTCAAATCCCGAATCGAGGAAAAGGATGACTCTGTTTAACAGTCTGCGAACCAGAAATCCGGGTAAGGAATTCTGTTAACCCGGGAGAAGGTGTTAGACATTCCCGAGTTTCGTGGTTCTAGCACGGTTGCTCAACCGTTATAATTTGGCATATTATCTGATTTTAATGCATTTTTGAACCTATTTGCAATTTTAACTTTTGACCGCTTTTATTTAATTATTTTTTTAAGAAAGATGCAACGCTATTTAAAATATATTTCGGGCCACGTCACATACCCGTAGCCCATAATACATTTTTATCTAACGTTGAGATTTGGATTTGGGTCATATAAATGTACACCCAAATTTAGGAAAGTAGATTATTAAATAACGCGCACAAAAGCAACTACGCGTTGTTAACTTTGCGAGGGCCATAAAAATTTTCTAAATGGCACGCCTCGATTTCTAAGGATAAACAAGATTAATTAAACGGGGGTCATGTAATTATCATTTTTGTTTGGCATGGAGCACCCCGATTTGTTCTAATCAAAAGGTTTACAAATTAAATTACGCGGGCCGTGCACTATGTGATCTCATTACTTATGGCGCATCTTAACTAATTATCTAAAATTCCTTGATTTTAAAACCATGAAGGCCATAGACTATTGATGTCTTTTACTGTGATACACCTCAATTCTATTTTTTTTTATATCCCAATTAATTAATAGAGGATTGTTCCGAAAAAATTACAACTAATTTAAACCAAAGCTCGGGCTTGATCCATCATAAAATTTAAGACGTTAACGAAATCCAGATTTTAAAAGCTTGGGCCTAACATACTTTTTTACCAATTGTCTCACAAACAAAGATATGCATCTCAGACAAACAGATTAAATTAAAGATGTGACATTTTATTCAACTCCAATTCACTTAATAGCATGGTCATTTGAAACTCAATAAGTTGAATCTGTTGTTTTGGTAGATACATACATACTCGTTTGCATATGTACTAATCTACTTACTTTTCAATTCAATGATCATTCAACAAACCAAATCAATAAGAGGTAATTAACTTATCCAAGTGAAAATGGAAATGACTAAGACACTAACATATGTTAAGAAATTTAACTACCACATGATATGAATCCATTTATCGTTATCGGAATACTTCAACCCAACAAATATAAACAGACCATATAATGACTAGCCTTCTTTTAACCAACCAATTTGGAGTTTTGGACATTCATGTTAGTACATTCTTATAAAGTAATATATACCTTCTTGCAGCAACATTGATTAGTACTTGATTAAGAAAAAAGTGAGCTGTATATTCCTAAATACCAACTAATTAAAGCTTAAGTTATATTTAGCCACACCAAAATCAAACATGAATTTAAATAATTAAAGTCCATAATCTACTTATCAATATACATACGAAATACTCTATAAATTAATCTCCTATACAAAAAGAAAATCTAGTCAATGCTATGAGTTAATTCAAATCCTAAGTACAAAATACAAAAATGGTAAAGAAACAAGGAAGTCAACTTTGACTTCAACCTTAACAATATTCCAATCATATTATATATCCAACAGCCTTTTCCTTAATCATTCTTCATATGAAACAGGATTTCAAGAAATAATTACCTGTAAATGAAGGAAAAAAGGAGTGAGGAAGCAGTAATGACAACAACAGTAATAACAGAAATCAGCACAAGTAGAGCCAATTGAACATGCAATCAACTCAAATGAAGCAATATTTCCTAATAACAAATCCAAACCAGCCTTTTAAAATGTATACCCAGAAAAGCTTTCCATCAAACAGGCATAAATAAAACAAAAATTTTCAATGGAACAGCAGCCCTTTTCAGTATTTCTAGTTATTCCTCATTTTCTGAAAATTATTATCTCTCAGTTTTCCTTGTGAATTCTATATCTCTGATTCTCTCAAGCTTTCTCTCTATTCTCTGTATCTGTTATTAACCTCAAGATTCTCCTCTGAATTCTTAAAATTTTCTTTTTAACTCTACCAGACTCTCCAGATTATCTTTTTAATTCTATAAGTGTATCTCTCAATTATTAGAGTTTTTCAGAGTGTTTTCTCTATCTCCTCCCCTCTATCTGACTCTCTTCCTTCTTATAAGTTTTCAATCCTCTCTTTATCCGGATTTTTAGGCACCTTTAGTGGACAGTCAATCAGTCTATTACAGTCCTTAAAATTAGCCTTAGTGCAGTCTCCACTACTAATTATCTTTTATCTTTTTCAATCCCACTTAGTAGTGCTTATTTACTAATATATCTATTGTGCCCCCTAGCAATTGTTAGCCACCCTTATTAAACCCCTAAAGCTACTGCTAATTACCCTTTTGATTAACCCCTATCATTTACTACTTACTGCCAATATGGATTAGGCAGGCAACTAGGTGAAGTTGACCCAATTTGATGGGTCTACTGAGAATCCAATCCAAGTTCCTATTGGATTGTTGATTACTCAATTCAGATTAAGACGTTATTCAGACAACCCTTGAGTAATGATTTTCAGAGTCTCAAGATTCGACAAGAGACTCATTGCCTAGACAACCACGAGGACCCCAATTTTCTAAGGTTACACTAAAGCCCAAAGAGAATAATACCCAAACACATTCAAACCAAACATTTTTGAACATCAATGAGAACAAGAAGAGAACAGAAACCATTCGAGCAATATATATATATACATTTTGGGAAAATCCAACTACTGCAATTAATCATTAATGTCATTAAAACTAAACTACCAACATACTGCCTATATTAAAAAAAAAGAAGATTCTTACAATGAAAATTAAAAGAGTTCCACAGAAGAAGAAGAAGGAGAATCAGATGACACCAAAAAAATGAAAGAAAAGTAAAGAAAATTGACAAAAGAAGAAAAAAAGAAAATACCTAAAAATGGCTCCGACTAGATTTCGAACCAACTTGAAGGACTCCTCTGATTTCTTGACCAGAACAGCCTTTAATTGCATGTTTTCATGTGAAAACACGCGGGTAAAGGCCATTATAGCCGAGAATCTTCAAAAGATCCATTGGGTTTGGATTTGCAAAATCGGGGCTTTGTTCTCTGATTTAAAATTCGAACAGATTGAATGGGATTCGATTAACACTAATGGTAGATTAGGGGTGAGGGGGTCAAGGTGGGTAAGGGGTGTTAATTTGGTGGGGTTTGGAGGTGGCTGGGGTTCTTGTCTCCGATTCTTCGATCTAAGATTCGAAGAGTTCGGGAAGGATTCGAAGGAAAAGGATATGGGATTTCGGATGAGGAGGTGCCGGTGGTTCAGTGGTGTTGATTTGGTGACCATCGGAGGTGGCGTCGCCACCAGAAAGGGGGAGGATTCGGAGGGGGCGGCTAGGGTTCCTCGTCTCTGAAAGAGACGAGGTTGAGAGAGATGAGTGGGGGGGGTTCTGAGGGGGCTGGGGTTGGTTTGGAAACTTATATGCGGGGGAGGGGGGAGTGGAATGAATCCAAGCCGTTAGATCCACTGAGATCAACGACTCGGATCAATTCACTTATGTGAAACGGGGTCGTTTGATCTTAGTGGGGGACTGGGTCGCTCCGGAAAAATGGGTCGGAGCCGGATACGGGTTACGGGTGAGGCTGTGGACCGTTTGATGGGGAAGGGATGGAGGGCTGAGATTGGTTGACATTGAAACGACGTCGAATTGGTATTATACTACATCATTTGGATGGTCTGAAAGACCAGCTGATTTGGACCGGGTGAGGCGTGATTTTTTGGGCTGGTTTGGGTGAATGTGTTTTGGGCCGGGGCGAACAATGCCCAGGCAGCCCAAACTTGGCTTCTTATTCCTTTTTTTTTCAATTTTTTCAATTTCTTTTAATTTATAACTAAAAAATAATGAAAACCTAAATTAACTCTTAATCCAAATTATCCTAAAATACTAGTTCACTATAAATAATAATTATCACACACAATTAAATACCCATTTAAAAGAAAAATCACACAATTTGACATTAAACGTTACAATTGCCAAAATACATTATTATTATTATTATTTTTGTAAAACACCTAAAATGTCAAATTAAATCCCAAATGCAATTATAACATATTTTTTTTGGATTGTTTTATTACTTTAACAAATAAACATGCACGGACAAATGCAAATAATGACAAAGTACCACGAAAAATTCATAAAATTACACACAATAAAACAAATAATTTTTGTTTTGATTTTGTGGGAGTAATTCATGTGAGGCAAAAATCACGTGCTCACAGATACAAATTAGGAAGCATTGGAGTACTGCATGGCTTGGCAGCCAACTTACCAATTTCTGCCAGTAAGTCAAGAATATACTTTTGCTGAGATAGAAAAATCCCCTTCTTGCTTCTAGTTACTTCTACTCCCAAGAAATATTTCAGTTGACCCAAGTCTTTTGTATTAAACTTAATATGCAAAAAAGACTTGAGAGAAGAGATTCCTACATAATCACTTCCTGTAATTACAATGTCATCAACATATACAACAAAGAGAATAGATCCAGCTGTTGATTGCCCGTAGAAGACTAAATGATCACATTTGCTCTATTTTAGCCCAAATGCTTGAACTACCTCACCAAATTTACCAAACCAAGCCCGGGGACTCTACTTCAAGTCATATAAGGACTTCTTTAAATGACAAACCTTTCCATATTCTCCCTGAGCAACAAAATCAGGTGGTTGCTCCATATACACCTCTTCATGAAGATCACCATGAAGAAATGCATTCTTAATATGCAATTGATGCAAAGGTCAATTCTCAGAAGCTGCTAGAGAAATGAACAAGCGGACATAAGTAAGTTTGGCAACCGGAGAGAATGTGTATGAATAATCCACGCCATAAGTCTGAGCATAACCTTTGGCCACAAGTCTGGCCTTAAGTCTTGCCATAGAGCCATCTGGATTAACTTTGACCGTGAAGACCCATTTGCATCCCACTATTTCTTTCCATTTGGTAAATTCACTAAATCCCAAGTATGCTTTTCCTCTAAGGCATGTATTTCCTCAAGCATTGCTTCATACCATCCAGGATGATTCAAAGCTTTCACTGTTTTGGGTATAGAGTCTAGAGACGGAATCAAAGATCTAGATGCGGGGGATAAGTGGTCATAGCAAACAAAATTAGCAATAGAATATGTGGATTTGCAAGTATGTGTACCTTTATATAAACCAGTGGGAAGGTCAAGGTCTTTTGGAGGATCAGGCAGAAGTGGAATAGATGACGAAGGAACTGGTGCAGAAGACGTATCATTTGTCTCTCGCCTGCGCGAGTAAACTTGAATAATTGGTGGTCTTGCTAACATAGTTGCAGCAGGTGTTAAAGGCACAATAATCGATTGGTGCTCGATAGAAGAGATAAGAGATGAAGGAACATTGTCTGATTGTTCTGTCAAAGTACGGGTAACCTGATATACTAGCCACTCTTCTTCCTCCCCCTGACTTGTAGAATGGGAGGTGCATAGAAGAATGGTATAGTCTCTGAAAACACCACATCAATTGACACCATATATTTGCCAAGTTCAGTAGAATAACACCGATACCCCATCTAAAGGCAAGAATAACCAAGAAAAACACACTTTAATGCCATGGGATCCAACTTGGTAACAGATGGTCGAACATCTCGAACATAACATGTTCTTCCAAACACCTTAGGTTCCACAGGAAATAATGACTTATTTGGAAAAAGAATACTGTAAGGCATATTACCTCCAAGCACAGTAGATGGCATGCGATTAATCAAAAAGCAAGCCGTGGAGACCGCATCAGCCTAGAACTGTTTAGGAACTTTTATTTGGAACCGAAGTGCCCGAGCTGTCTCAAGTAGATGCCTATTATTCCTTTCAGCAACTCTACTTTGAAAGGGTGTATCAACACATGAAGACTGATTTAGTACACCATGTTGTCTCATGTAGGATTGAAATAACTCTGACATGTATTCTTTATCATTATCACTACTTAGAATACGTATCGAAGCATTGAATTGAGTTTTTACGTCAGCACAAAAGGCAGAAAAGAGAGTAAAGACTTAGAGCGACTCTTCATAGAGTAAATCCAAGTCATCGGGAAAAATCATCTACAAAAGTGACAAAATTCTTATGTCCAGTTTTAGAAACAACAGGACATGGTCCCCAAACATCAGAAAGAACTAACTCAAAAGCTAACTCAGCTCGCTTGTTAACCCTTGGACCTAACGAGATGCGACGATGTTTTGCAAATTGACATGACTCATAATCCAATGAAGAAATATTCTGAAACTGAGGACAGAGCTTCAGAGGGATGCCCAAATTGACAATGTGCTTCAAAAGGAGACACAACATAGAGCATGCAATAGACAGTGTCTCCCAGTCATCAAGGATATAGAGATCACCAGATAAATACCCATTTACCAATAATTTGCTTCGCCGTAAGATCAAGAAACAAACAATGATTGGGAAAGAATGCTACATAACAATTAAGGTCTCTAGTGATTTTACTAACAAAAATCAAATTAAAGGCCAAGTTTGGTAGACTTAATACTGATGACAGGGTAATAGAGGAAGTCGGTTTAATAGTCCCAGATCCAACACTGCTACAAGTTGTTCTATCAGCTACAGTAAGTGAAGAGGGTGCTTTGTGTGAGCGAAAGCTAGAAAAAATATTTGGATTACCTGTCATGTGATTCGTCGCACCTGATTCAATCACCCATTTATTTCAAGATGTGATAAGACATGTCTTATCTGACCCGACAAAAGCAGTAACTGAAGAAGATTCCTTAATTGATTTATGATATTGAAGGAACTCAAGAAACTCCCCCGATCTACAAAACCCCCAAATCTGGTGGTCGGAGGAGATGCACGTGCGTCTCACGCGCCGACGAAACTGTCGGAGATACTTCTATTTAAGTTGCGTGTGGAGGCGCGTTCGTGGACTAATCTTGGTCTAGCTTCCCGTTATGACTTTGCCTCGAAGTTTGGTTGAATTGTGGTGGTCATGTGGTAATTGGACCACATTTTGGAGAAGAAGAACCTTGAAATGTGAATCTGTGAACATTATTTTTGGTCAGGTTTGAAACTTTTTTATTAGTTGCTAATTGTTATTTTGATTCTGGGAATTGGTTGAGGTTTTATACAAGTGCAACAGTGAATTGGATTGTTGCTCACCAATTTGTGATTTGATATTGTCTCTTTGATACTCCCTCTGTTTCAATTTATGTGAACCAATTTGACTGGGCACGGAGTTTAAGAAAAGAGAGAAGACTTTTGAACTTGTGATGTAAAATGAGGCACAAATATTTTGTGTGGCTATAAATCATTTCATAAAGGTAAATTATTTCCAAATAAGGAAAGAGGTCATTCTTTTTGGCACGGACCAAAAAAGAAATAGGTTCACATAATTTGAAACGGAGGGAGTATTATCTGAAGCTTGGTTAGATTTAAAAAAAATTGTCTTTTGAGTGCAACCTTGAGTTTGGCTATTCTGATTGCGCTGGCTACTGTCTTTTTCAAGTATTGGCTGATTTTTGCTTTCGAATATAGTCCGTTTGGGTCTTTCAGTTGGATTCTCCATCACTTATTTATTTCTGATCAAAGTCCGACAAAGCAGGATACCCTGCTCTGATATCATGTGTGTTTAACCAAAAAATAGATTTTTAGCCAAAGCTAGAAATTAGAAGAATTGGGATACTGATAATGGAAAAAGTATGTAAAGAAAGAAACTTGAAAATGATATTCTCATAAAGCAAGTAAATCAAAGTATATTCCAATAGTCACTTGTTTTCCAACTGATTACATATCTCTCCATTTATAGGTCCCTTTGGGAATGCACGTTATGTCTAAATCATAATGAGACTATTATGAGTAATTAATGACATTAAATGCTATGTTACATAATCATTACATTGAAGACATATATTCTTTAATGGCTTCAGCATTTAATACCTTTTACATGCCGTATTTGCACCATTTTCTTTAGCCAGGTTCATTCTTCTCATTGCTCGTATGTAAATAAGTTTAAATAGGAACGGGCATTGATTCTCTCATCTCGTGCCTCTTCCTTTTTCCTTACCCCTGCATGTTTCGTAATTCTTGAACCGTAGCTTAGTAGAACTCATTGAAAATTCCCCGTGTCATGACATGTTGCCATATATATGAATACAATTTTCCCCAATACAGATAGTCCCCCCACTTTTCATTTATTCATCAGTTTGAATATTTGGGAATTGGAATTCATTAAAGGAGAATTTTTGTCACCATTAATGCTCTGACAGATTTGACGCTTCAACTGTCAATTCTTTTTAATGCACTAGACACGTGTCATTCTCTCATTGGTTGCACAATTTTGCAGCACTTTCTTAGGTTTTCTTTTTGGCTTTACTTTTCACGAAGTATTAGTTATCATCATTATGGTTCTTCCATTATCGTACTTTTTCTTTTTGCCAGTTACCCATTAGTATAAATATAATTTCTCTTCTTGTCTTGTTTCACATAAAGCGTATCAAACACTCTAATCCTTCGAGACCTCCTTATTATTTTCTGCTTCACTTCGCCCTTCTCTGCCATGGCTTCACCAAATCCTAACCCTAGGAGAACCCCCATTCTGTTCTCGACCCCTTCATGCACCTCAAGATCTTCGTATGATTCACTGAAAATCCCTGCATCGTCAATAAAAGACTGGGCAGTGTTTGTTGTGTGCCAATTGTGAGACTTCTCTTCTGTTTCTTCCTCCTATAGTTAGGTATTATTTCTGTGCCAAACCACTCCTGAGATGTTGAATACTTACTATGTATTGACATTTTACTCCATATCATCTCTTTTGAACTCTTTTTTGTTCTCCAAAACCTTGTATCTGAATGCTTCCACAATTGCAATTGCTTCTGCTTCTATCTAATCTATTTAGTATTCTGAGCAGATTAAAGTGACATGCTTCACTATTGTTATATTTTATCTATTGACATAGTTATTTTATAATTTCAGGTCATACAGTCTGATGTTCGATAATTTAACGAGTGAAAGATTTCAATATGACATAAGAGTTTCAGAGATTATTTGAAGATTGTTATTCATTAAGATTAGTTATATAATGACATTAGCTATTTATTTCAAACTATATGAGTTATTTTTTAAGGTTTTGTGATATTAATATTTTGGATTAGAACTTCCTTTTGTTTGTTAAGATTTGACGAGATATACTATAGTTTTATGAATTAATATTAATATGTTTTGGTTATTTGCATTATTTTTTGGTCGAATGTAGTAGCTATTATTAATGGTGGCTAAACTTACCATTATAGCTTGTGAATTTTAGTTCCAATTTAACAGGATTAAGACGTTTATACAAGGATATTGTAACCATTATATTGCTATTAAAGATGATTTTTAGCGGCAATTTAATTGACTTTGCTATCCATTAAAATGGACGCTAAAGAGGCATACTAATACGTTTTTAGAAGAGATATTGTTGCCAATTTAATTGCCACAAAACAATTACCGCTAAAGGTATGGACTTTTAGCGACAAATATTTTGAATTTAGCGGCTATAAAAATGGACATTAAATGAGCATTATTAGTCATTTTTAGAATGAGTTTAGCAGCCATAATAATTGCCGCAAAAAATTATCGTTAAAGCAGATGAGTTTTAGCGGCAATAAATCATACCTTTTACCAGCTTTTGGTAGAAATGCCACTAAAGGCTCTACCGACCCTGGCATCACCGGCTAAAGATCAATTGCCGGTAAATGATATAGCGGCTATTGTTATTGCTGCCAATGCTGTTTTTTATTTCCACTAAAGGTCCTTTTTGTAGTAGTGTCCGATTAGGCATAGAAGAGGGGGTAGACTCCGTAGCCTTGGATCTGCTCGTGGTGGTAGTACGTCAACTCCTTCTTCTAGCTCTGGTCCCTCTTCTGGGACTAGAGGTTCACATTCTCAGAGGAGTTCTTCTCGGAACAAAGAATCTTCTGAGCCACTCCGTGAGCCTCTGGTTGAGGAAATAATCCCCTCTAAAATTTCCTTCATCATAATAGAGAGTCTCTTAGGACCCAAGTTGCTTCTTTAGACCGTGCTGATCCTTTCCCTACTCAAATCACATATATTTTAGCTCCCATAGTTCGTAAGGACTATCATTGGAGTGATGATTTCCCAATTATCGTTCCTAACTCAAATCAAAGGATCACATCTTACTTAATAGGATTCTCTTTTGTTTACACATATCCCTTTACTCTAGGGTTTAAACTGGCCATTGACCCGGTCATTCTAGACTTTTGTCGTTTCTTCAACGTGTGTTTGGGTCAAATTGGTCCGATTGTGTGGATGGCTATCGCCTGCTTGAGGCACCTTGCTAGCATGGCGGATGTTGAATTCACTTTTCCCCGCCTAATTCACCTTTACTCCCCTAGGCTTTTTTGAAATGGCGTGTTTGGCTTAGCAGCCAGGAGTAAGAGGGTTTTATTAAGTCCCGAGGATGACAAATATTGTGGCTGGTATGCCCGGTTTGTTGCTGCTCCCACTATTGGTTTAGTGGGTAAAAAGAACATCCGCTTCCCAGAGAAGTGGAATTTTGCACGTAAGTGTTAAATTCTTCTCGTGCCTTTTTATTTCTAGGCATGCTTATTTTTCTTAATCTTGCTTCTTTTTCTTTTCAACAACCATGGGCGTTGTGGAGTCTGTGCCCAACTTCCGTGGTTGGGTAGAAAAATTACTGAAGACTGCCCCAATGGAGGGTAGATCATGGAAAACTCTTTCCAACTGTTATGGTTGGAAAGTAAAAACTCATAGTAAGGATTTCTATTTTTACCTTATTTATATTTAAATATTTTTGCCGTTCTAACTTTCACCCTTCTTTTTATCAGGTTTTGCCGTTCGAGGAGTTACTTCAGAGGCCATCTTGGTGTCCCGTGACTCCTTAAGTGCTCGCATCTCTTCAGACCAAGATATATTCTTGGGATATGCAAATAGAAAATCTGCTGAAGAAGATGATTCGGAGGGGGAAGACGAGGGTTCTTTGGTGTCAAGACCACGAACCAGGAGACGTGTCGTCTCTGAAGATGAGGCTGATGTCTCTCACCTATCTCTTTCCAAACCTGTTATTACTCCGGTGATTATCCCTGATGATGAGGTTTCTCCTCCTCTTAACACTAAAGAATCAATAAATCAACTCTTTATCGGTGGTTTCAGTAGTGGGACTTTAGGACCTGTTCTAAATAAACCTCCTTTGTCCTCTTTTACCTCTTCCGTACCTGTGGTTGCTTCTTTACCTTCATCAACTACTACTTCCGTCCCTTCCTCCATTATCTTTACTCCTTCCACCGCTCCTCCTTCAGTAATTCCTCCCCCCATTGTCCACCGTACGGAGGTGGGCTCTTCAAGTAGGGGTTCTGCTATGAGGAGCGTGACCATTGAGGTTCCTGCCAACAACAGTCTTTTGAGAATGTTTGGGCAAGCTGATACTTGGCTCGAGCCTTTGATTGGCCCCATTGAGAAGGCTAAACTTGAAAGCCATAGTAATCTGACCCTCATGAACGATATAGTACATGCCACTTTGAAGGTATTTTCTTGTCTTTTATTTTATTAAGACTTTTGATTTCGAAGTCTTGACCTTACCTCTCTTTTGTTTGTGTAGGCCAACCTCATTGGTACTAAACTAGTGAATCGAGTCTCCCTTTTGGAGAAGTTAACTCATGACTTGGAGAAGACTTCTTATGATGCAAACGAGGCTGTCCGTGATTCTCAATTGGAGGCAAACAACTGGAAGGGCCAGTTTGAAAGTGCACAAATAGACATGGAGAATTTGAAGGAGAGGAAGGATACCTTAGAGAGGCAAGTTCAAACATTAACCTCCGAGCTGGCAATGATTAAGGCTACCTCGAGCCAAACTGAGAAAGAAAAAGAGCGCCTTGAATCTTCCTTTTCGGAACAGCTGTCCAAGGCCAACGAGGAAAATATGGCTCTAAAGACTTTTGCTGGCTCAGAAGGAAATGCATGCTGGGGAGCTAACGCAAAACCTTTCACAGGCACAAGAAGAACTACGAGTTTCTGTAAACAAGGTTCATGCCCTAGAGAGTTCTCACACCATCCTTCAATCATCTTATAGTTCTGTCCTAGCTAAAAACGAAGAACTTAAGAATGAAATTACTGCTTGGGAGAGAGATTATGAACTTCTTGAAGAGTCAACCAATGCTGAGGTAAGTTGGACCTTTTTAAAGTCTCGTCATGACACCTTGGTAGAAATGAGCCAAGAAAATTTCAGCATGGAATCGAAATTAGCCAAGGTGAATGAGGCCATTGAACGAGCATAACAACCACAAGATTTTTCATCTCCCGAGGTTGAAGTTCCTGTGACTAAAACTCCTTTGGTTGAGACTCTCGCAGTTGAAGTCCCCGTGACTGCTAAAATTTCCACGAGTGTCATTCCTTCCTCAAGTTCATCTATGCCTCTTGTTGCTAGTCAAGCTGAAAATTTGCATGTTGATGCTCCTATTGCTGTGATTGAAGATCAACCTTCAACTGTTCATGATGTTGTTCCGGTTGAGCCCGCTGATGATCTTTCTTCAGTTCCTTCTTCTTGATGAAAAAGTTTTTACAATTGTTTTAAATTCCCTTTTTGTAGGTACCAATCTGGAAAACTATGTTTAAGATTTTTGATTTCTTGTGATAGTTTTTTTTTGTAATCAAACCCCTGGTTATCAGTTAAGGTTTGATTTTAGAAGTACAAGTCCCCAAGTCTTGTTAAGGGGCATTTTTGTATGAACAGTTCGATGACTAAGTTTATACTTAGTCTTTAGTTTTAAAATATTAAGAAGTTATCATTAAACTTCCATCTGTTCTATTCGTGCCTTTTATTTTCAAGGACTTAAAGAATAGTCTGCATTTTTATTCTTTGAAAATGCTTCTATTAACCTCACGACTAAATAATATGAGTTTTATAAAAGAGGGCCCTTTTATATTTTGACACTTGATGAAGAAGACGTCTCAACTTCATAATGGTGCTTATTATACGATAAAAGAAATAGGAAGACACATGTTTCTTCCCAATAACTTGAACAAGTTTTTATTTCTAAGCCTTGACAAGTTTTGAGTAATCCTTTACATGTATTTGAATTATATCTATAACTTTCTCGTAACTATTTTTCTTGTAACAGATTTATACAAAAGTAGAATAATAGATACAAGGTTTTTCCTTATAACTTGTTTCAGTACATAGTCTTTACCCTAACTGTTTTGAGGTACCTTGGGTCCTCTTAACTTTAAAACATTAGGAAGGGTTTGAGAGGTGACTCCATTGTTCTCATGGGAAAGAACACTATGATGAATGTCATGACTCCTTAACTTCCACTCCGTACTTGACTCTTCTTAGGCTTGATTTTTACTTAATATTCTTGCCTTTTATATACACGTGACTGTATATTCTATGCAGTCCCCCAAGTGTTTGAGTGTTGAAGTATGAAGCCTCAAGCACTTGATAGTCTATTTAACCTGGTCCTTTTCCTGAAAAAGAAAATACATACGGGACTCGGGGGTGCGATTATAGATGAAGACTGCTTAACCTGTTTATATGTATATCAGATTAATTGTAACCCTGGGCCAGGAATTTTAGTTTATTCCATTTTTTCGTACAGGTCTTGACTCATCATTTAGTACGGGTGAGCGTTTTTCCTATCATCTAAAATCGTTAGTAAGATTTTAACAATTAAAAAAAATTTTAACATGGTGATACCTGACCGTAGGTTTTCCCTTAGAAGTAGTATCTCTTCAAATGAACAACATTCCAATGTGAAGGAAGTACCTTCCCGTCCATTGTTTCCAATTCAAACGCTCCTTTTCCTGCAACATCACGAACCCTGTAGGGCCCTTCCCATGTTGGGCTTAGTTTACCTGCGTTGGCTGCCTTTGTCGATTGAAAAACTTTTTTAAGCACGAAGTCCCCAATTTTGAAGTATCTCAGGCGAGCTTTCCTGTTGTAATATCGTTCGATCACTTGTTTTTGTGCTGCCATTCTTATTAATGCAGCTTCTCTCCTGCCTTCCAATAAGTCCAAATTGATCCGCATGTCTTCATCATTAGTCTCTTGTGCTGCTTGTGAGAATCTTGTACTTGGTTCTCCTATTTCAACCGGGATTAGTGCTTCAGCTCCATAAACCAAAGAGAAGGGTGTTTCACCTGTGCTCGTTTTCGTTGTTGTGCGATATGCCCATAAAACTACGGGTAACACTTCAGGCCAATTACCCTTTGACTCCTCTAATCGTTTCTGTAAATTGTTGATTATAACTTTGTTTGTTGAATCTGCTTGACCATTACCCACTGGATGATAGGGTGTAGATGTAATCCTTTTGATTTTCCAACTCTCAAGAAACTATGTGACTTGAGCCCCGATAAATTGAGGGCCATTGTCGCATACGATTTCCTTTGGTACACCAAATTGGCAGATGATATTTCACCAAATAAAATCTTTAACCTCCTTTTCTCACACATGTTTAAATGCTCCTGCCTCCACCCATTTAGTGAAATAATCAGTAAGTACGAGAAGAAGTTTTACCTGTCCTTTTGCTTGAGGTAATGGTCCTAGTATATCCATTCCCCATTTCATAAACGGCCATGGCGCAATGACTGGATGTAATAATTCTACTGGCCTGTGCATATTGTTACCGTACTTCTGGAATTTGTCGCATTCAGCCTTGAAACTTGCCGCTTCTTCTTCCATTTTAGGCCAATAGTACCCTGCTCTAATCAAGGTTCTCACCAGTGATCTTCCTCCTGCGTGATTCCCGCAATCCCCTCATGTATTTCCCTTGTTTTAAATAGTAACGAGCAGCCTTTTTGCGAAGTGCATGTGCTTGTCTCTTGTCATTAGGAACGCTACCGTACTGTAAAAAAGCAATAATTTCGTTTCTCCAATCCCAAGTTAAATTATTAAAATTTACCTCATTCTTATCAGGTTCGAGAACTGAATGAAATAAATGTATAACCGAGGCATTTGCATCGTTTGCCACATCTACTGCGGATGCAAGATTGGCTAAGGCATCTGCTTCAACATTTTCATCCCTTGGTATTTGGATGACCTTCCAAGTTTGGAATTGCTTTATTAGTTCCCGTACCTTTTCCAAGTATTGTTGCATCCTTGTTTCCCTAGTCGTGTAAGTCCCCATCATTTAATTAACCACTAGTTGAGAATCACTTTTTATCACCACTTGACTTATACCAAGTTCTCGTGCCAATTCTATACCCGCAATCACAACTTCATACTCCACTGCATTATTAGTTACGGAGTGACATTTAATAGCCTGCCTAATAGTTTCACTTGTAGGTGGTACTAAAACGATTCCTAGTCCTGCACCTTTTATGTTAGATGAACCATCAGTGAATAAGGTCCATGTTCCTGGGTTAGCTCCATTAAGTACCTGAACTTCTTTTTCAGCTTCTAATTGCATCCCTTGGCTAAAATCAGCCACGAAATCATCTAATATCTGGGACTTTATTGCTGTTCTAGGTAGGTATGTGATTTCATATTCACTCAGTTCTATGGCCCATCTGGCTAACCTTCCTGACAATTCATGCTTATGAAATATACTATGTAAAGGGTATGCAGTTACCACAATAATGGGATGACATTGAAAATATGGTCTTAACTTTCTAGATGCCATAATTAAAGCAAGTGCTAGTTTTTCTAGTTGTGGATACCGTGTCTCTGCATCTAATAAAAATTTACTAACATAGTAGATATGAGATTGTTTACCCTGTTCTTCACGAACCAAAACCGCGCTTACCACAACTTCTGAAACAACAAGTTAGATGAAAAGTATCTCCCCAGCCTTTGGTTTTGCTAGCAAAGGTGAATTTGATAGGTAAATCTTCAAATCTCTAAGTGCATGTTGACACTCCTCATCCCACTCAAAATGATCCTGCTTTTTAAGGGCTGAGAAAAACTTGAGACACTTTTCCGATGATTTGGAAATGAACCTTCCCAAAGCTGCGATTCTCACTATCAGTCTTTGAACTTCTTTGGAATTTGGAGAGGAGCGGAAGTTGGCTTCCATGGCTGTTGAGAGTATTTATCTATATCTATTCCCTTGATCACAGGTGGTACTCCGGGTATTTGTTATATGCGTTCATTTTGCTCCTTAAGCTGTTTTTGCAAGGTTAGTACAAGATTTTGTAAATCAGAATTAATTGGATTACCTGGGTCTCCCTCCTGTGTTTCACTAGGGGTTCCACCACTGCCTGAATTAACTAGTCCAGAACGGGGATTCTCCAAAGTATTGTTGTTTGGAGTAGGTGTGGTTGGAGCAGCAGGTAATTGGCTAACAAAAGCCTGAAGAGTTTTATTGACTTGTGAGGCAATAAGTTTTTGCAAGGCCTCATCCATGGTTTCAACATTTTCGAATTGAGCCTGTCCATCTGTGTGAGATCCATCAGAAGTGCCTTCACGAAACCGCCGTGGAGAGCCTCGTGGAGAATGAATCGGTACGTTGTAATTCTTTGGATCTCCCTGAAGTTGCTGGGTTGTTTGAATTTCTGGGTTTCCTTGAATGTTGTCATTGTTGTTCGACATGATTGATGCAACAAGAAAATCAAGTTATATATAATTGATTATCAGATTTCCGGTAACGGAACCAATTTATTTAACCAAAAAATAGATTTTTAGCCAAAGCTAAAAATTAGAAGAATCGGGTTACTGATAATCGAAAAAGTATGTAAAGAAAGGAACTTGAAAATGATATTCTCAGAAAGTAAGTAAATCAAAGTATATTCCAATAGTCACTTGTTTTCCAACTGATTACCTATCTCTCCTTTAATAGGTCCCTTTGGGAATGCACGTTATGCCTAAGTCATAATGAGGCTATTAAGAGTAATTAATGACATTAAATGCTACGTTACATAATCATTACATTGAAGGCATTTATTCTTTAACGACTTCAACATTTAATACCCTTTACATGCCGTATTTGCACCCTTTTCTTTAGCCAGGTTCATTCTTCTCATTGCTCATATATAAATAAGTTTAAACAGGAACGGGCGCTGATCCTCTCGTCTCGTGCCTCTTCCTCTTTCCTTACCCGTGCCTGTTTCGTAATTCTTGAACCGTAGCTTAGTATAACTCATTGACCATTCCACGTGTCATGACACGTCACCATATATATGAATACAATTTTTCCCAATACAATGTGCACGAAATAGAAAGAATAACTTGTGTTCTCATTCCAAGAGGTGAGCAATATAAATACATGTACATCAGGTGCTAACTAAGGAAAGAAATAAAAGAGATTCCTACAACTCTGCTATTTATGTACACTAATAAGAAAGAATGTACATTCATTCTATAATAAGTGTCTAGATTCACTCTATAACAATGTTAATAACTTTCTTTACCCAAACTTCTCCCTCCAAGTGGTCTCACATTTTACATTTTAGTAGCCTCTTTTCTTTTACTCAATTATATGAAATATAATCAGAAACAGGACCATGATTATCATGCACAATACACAACTTCAGTTATGCGTCTGTTATACACGAAGGTATTTGGAGAAGTGAGCTTTTAATGTTGTCTTCCAAAATATCAAGCAGATGTCATATTGTTCTATTGCTTTAGAAAATGATCGTTTCATGAGTATTTTTTTTCATTCTCCATAATGCTTTCTTTCCCACGCTTCCAAGGTGAGCCCGATCTTCTGTGGTTCTATGAAATTACTATCTTGCAACTTTTGAAAGGAATGGAGTCTTCAAATATGATTTTAATCTCTCTGTCCTCTCTCTCTATCTCTCTCTGAGTCCATTATCCCGCTTTTACTTCTTGAATGAGCTTCAGTTGTGACTTTCAAAACAAACAGAAAGAAGTGTTAGAAATTTTGGGAGAGCAAGACAACACAAAAGAACACTTAAAACTCACAAAGAAGAAAAATGGAGGAAAGGAGGATTTCTATTCAACTTGGCTTACATCAAATGGCTAGATTACATAGCTATTTATAGGAGAACTCTTTCATGCATCTAGCCTAGTGTATATGTAAACACAATAACTAAGTCCACACCTCACTTCATTCAAGGTACATGGATGACACCAATGCATAAAGAAATTCACACTCTAATGCATGTACTTACTTAATGTCTAGTTCATGAACTAATGTAGACACATGTAGACAAATGTAAACTAATGTGAACTAATGGAAACAAGTTTATTATGTTTCACATTTCAACATTCCCCCTTAAACTTGTTTCATCACTCCAAGTGCCATCCTTAGCTTTTGAAAAAGCTCAATCTTCAACGGCTTGGTGAAAATATCCGCAATTTGATCTTGTGACTTCACATGCTCAAGCTCCACAACTTTATTAGATATGCAATCTCTAATAAAGTGATACCTCGTATCAATATGCTTGCTTCTTTCATGAAACACCGGGTTCTTGGCCAATTCAATAGCCGATCTGTTGTCAACAAAAATCTTTGTAGCATCTTCTTGTGGTTGGTGAAGTTCCTCGAACAAGCTCCTTAGCCAAATTGCATGACACACACAAGAACAAGCTGCCACATACTCCGCTTCACAAGTTGACAAAGTCACAATTGGTTGCTTCTTAGAATTCCATGTAAATGCGGAATTTCCAAGAAAGAAAACAAACCCGGTAGTACTCTTTCTATCATCAATATCACCAGCCCAATCACTATCACAATATCCAACAAGTTTGGAGTCCTTGGAAAATGAATAAAATATTCCATAATCAAGTGTACCTTTGATGTACCGAAGTATTCTTTTGGTTACCTTCAAATGGGAGGTAGTAGGCTCTTCCATAAAGCGACTCACAAGTCCAACACCAAAAAGAATATCCGGCCTTGTACATGTCAAGTACCTTAAGCTTCCAACAAGACTCTTGAAAAGTGTGGGATTGACCTTTTCTCCATCTCCATGCTTGGATATTTTAACTCCACATTCAACGGGGGTGCTAACTGGATTGCAATTCTCCATATCAAACTTCTTGAGAATTTCCTTTGCATATTCTTCTTGAGAAATAAAAATTCCATCATCCCTTTGTTGCACTTTAATTCCAAGGTAGTAGGACATTAAGCCAATGTCCGTCATCTCAAACTCTCTTGCCATAGCCTCCTTGAATTCTTCAAACATCTTTGGATTATTTCCTGTAAAGATCAAATCATCTACATACAAGCAAACAAGTAAGACGTCACCATTTTTAGCAATCTTGACATAAAGTGCATGTTCATGTGGACACTTTGAAAAACCATTTGCTTGAAAATATTTGTCAATTCTACTATTCCAAGCCCGTGGGGCTTGCTTCAAGCCATAAAGTGCCTTCTTCAATTTTAGCACTTTGTCTTCATGTCCTTCAACCTTATAGCCCAAAGGTTGATCAATATACACTTCTTCCTCCAAAACACCATTCAAGAAAGCCGACTTGACATCCATTTGATGAATCTTCCATTGATTTTGAGCTGCCAAAGAAATAATAAAACGAATTGTTTCCAAACGAGCAACCGGCGCAAAAACTTCATCATAGTCAATACCGGCCTTTTGCTTGTATCCCTTGGCAACCAATCTTGCTTTATACCTTTCCACTCCTCCCTTGGAATTTTTCTTCAACTTGTACACCCATTTGACACCAATGGTGCTTTTGCCTTTTGGAAGTGTGGCCAACTCCCAAGTATCATTCTTCTTGATTGCTTTGATTTCTTCATCCATGGCATCTCTCCATTTGATATTTTGGGCAGCATCCTCATAAGTTACAGGCTCACTATCCACCAACAAACAAAAGTGAGTAAAAACATATAAATCATCTCTTACCACTTCTGTATTCTCATACAAGTCACGAAGACTTCTAGTCTTCCGAGGCACCTCACTTGAAGATCTTGCACTTGACTCATCTCCTTCTTGATTTTGTGTTGGCGGTGTTGGTGGTGTGATAGGCTGCTCCACAACTTCTCCATCATCATCTTCAAAGAAAGGACTAAAAGAGTAATCTTGCTCTTTAGCTTTCCATTCCCAAGCATTCTCTTCATCAAATTCCACATCTCTACTTATGGTGACTTTGCCATTTCTTGGGTTATATAATTTATAACCTTTAGAATTTTGATCATAGCCAATGAAAACATACCTCTCACTTTTATCATCAAGCTTGGACCTCTTCTCATCTGGCACATGTGCATAAGCAATGCTCCCAAAAACTCTCAAATGAGCAACTTTTGGCTTGAAACCACTCCAAGCCTCTTGAGGTGTTTTGTCACGAACACTCTTGGTGTGACACCGATTTGTCAAGTACACCGCACAAGCAACTGCTTCAGCCCAAAACTCCTTTGGCATATTTTTGCTCTTCAACATACTCCGTGCCATGTTGAGAATAGTCCGGTTCTTTTTTTCCACGATGCCATTTTGCTGTGGTGATCTTGGAACTGTCAAAAAATGACGAATTCCATTCTTTTCACAAAAAACCTTGAATTCATTTGAAGTGAATTCTCCACCATTATCGGACCGCAATGACTTCACTTGGTAGCCACTTTGTTTCTCCACCATGCTCTTGAAATTTTTGAAAATCTCAAACACCTCCGATTTTGCCTTCAAGAAATAAACCCAAGTTTTTCTAGAAAAATCATCAATGAAAAGTAAAAAATAATTACTTTTACCAAGTGAAGATGGCTTGATTGGTCCGCACACATCCATGTGAATCAACTCCAATGGGCATCGAGCTCTAGTCAAAGACTCCTTAGGAAAGCTTTTTCTTGCTTGCTTTCCAAAGAGACATCCTTCACAAAGTTGGCTCGGATGATCAATTGTTGGCAACCCAATCACCATGGCCTCCTTCTTCATCAACCTTAAACTATCAAAATTCACATGGCCAAATCTCATATGCCAAAGCCAAGATGAATCTTTGGCACATGATAGCAAGCATCTTGGAACATCACTTTGAAGATTCAAAATAAACATTTTATTATTAGCCATAGGAACTTTGGCTAACAATCTCCCATTTTCATCTCTCATAAACAACTTTTTATCCTTCAAATGAATATCATAATTTTTCTCCAAAAGTTGTCCCAAGCTTAAAATGTTACTTTTCATCTCCGGTACATACAAAACATTAGGAATTAATTGGTGGCTACCATCTTTCAAGCGAATTAAAATCGTACCTTTTCCTTTGATTTTAACCCGTGAAGAATCTCCAAAAGTGATGTTGCCACCATTCAATTCTTCAAGCTCCACAAATAAATTCTTCTTTCCACAAATATGGCTACTTGCACCGGAGTCAAGGTACCATTGATTTTTCTCTACACTTTCTTCTCCTTTGCAAGCAAGAAGTAGAGTGCCATCTCCATCTTCATTTTTGCTCTCCACAAAATTATTTTTCTCTTCCACATTACTTTTGCATTCCCAGGAAAAATGACCAAATTTATGACAAGTATAACATTCAATATTAGACTTATCATACCTTCCTTGACTTTGCCTCCATCCTCTACCTCTTCCACGGCCTCTTCCTTGGTTATAGTCTTGGCTTTTGTTCTCTTTGCTAGGTGGTTGACTACCACCTCTTCCTCTTCCACCACGGCCTTGTCCACGTCCACGACCTCTTTGTTGCGAGCCACGCTTTTCATCTTTCTCCTTGAAAGAAAGTTTTGCTTGCAACGCTTGTTCAACCGATTCTTCTTTCGGTTTCTTCAACTTTTCTTCATGTGCTTGCAAAGAACCCGTGAGTTCTTCAATGGTCATGGTGTCCAAGTCTTTGGACTCTTCAATAGCCACAACAATATAATTAAATTTTGAATCAAGGGATCGTAGTATTTTTCCAACGACCCTATCATCACTCAAGTCTTCACCATATCTCTTCATTTGATTGACAATAGCCAAAACTCTTGAAATATAATCCGAAACGGATTCGGATTCCTTCATATGCAATGATTCAAACTCTCTTCTTAAGGTTTGGAGACGAACTCTTTTCACTTTATCCAAACCTTTAAAGGAAGTTTGAAGAATCTCCCATGCTTGCTTGGAGGTGGTTGCATTTGCAATCTTCTCAAACATCTTGTCATCCAAACTTTGATGGATGAGAGTGAGCGCCTTTTGATCCTTCTTTCTAAAGGCAGCATCATCTTCCCCTTCATCACCTCCAACTTCCACCGGTTCCCAAACATCATAGGCACCAAGTAAGGCCTTCATCCGGATACACCAATTTCCATAGTTTTCTTTTGTGAGCATAGGAACTTGGAATGGAGTTCCATTACTATTCGTCATCTTTCTTCAAGTTTGGTTGTCTCTCAAACACACCGTGCTCTGATACCAAATGTTAGAAATTTTGGGAGAGCAAGACAACACAAAAGAACACTCAAAACTCACAAAGAAGAAAAATGGAGGAAAGGAGGATTTCTATTCAACTTGGCTTACATCAAATGGCTAGATTACATAGCTATTTATAGGAGAACTCTTTCATGCATCTAGCCTAGTGTATATGTAAACACAATAACTAAGTCCACACCTCACTTCATTCAAGGTACATGGATGACACCAATGCATAAAGAAATTCACACTCTAATGCATGTACTTACTTAATGTCTAGTTCATGAACTAATGTAGATACATGTAGACAAATGTAAACTAATGTGAACTAATGGAAACAAGTTTATTATGTTTCACATTTCAACAAGAAGAATGAACTGTAATTGTGTAACGTATGTTTTGGACAACGGACATGCAATAAGCCTGATGAATATATAATTGATTGTCTGCGTATATTACATTGTATGGGTGCTAGTAATCACAAAATTTCCTCTGGTAATAAGAATAAACCTCTCAGATATAGCATGCTTTAATTATAGTTACATTTAGCTGATGAAAATATGAAGGTTCGGATGCTGATGATGCATCTTTGCAATCAATTACTATACAGTTTTCTGTATTATTTTAACAAATGCATATGAAGTCAAAGATATTGATAGTACAGGAAAGACCAACTCCCCCTTTAAATTGATCTAAATTAATTAGAGAACACGGTACATGAAGTTTCATATGGACGCATGCATCTGCCGGTGCATCTCGGTTGGCTATATATTCCGCTAGCTGTTTATCATATAGCAATGCATATATATGAAGCCAGAATTCTTTCTAAGCTGTGGTTGCTAATTTGATCTTAATTCCAATTTTTTGACAATAGGGAATTACGAGATGGCTTCCTCCTTCTTGCAGGATAGCTTGGTACCTACCTTAATGTTGTGGTTAGTTATCGTTATCTTCGGGGTTTAATGGTTCATTTTTGTAGTGTATAACAGACATTTTATGCAATTTGATATGATAAACTTAAGTTTTAACACCTGAATTCTTATCATCTTGTTGACCTAATTAAGCCTTCCTCTTTTTGCAGGCTTTATCTACTTTATTTCTTCTATTCTCGAGCTGGTTAGGGTACGCCTTCTTTAAAGACACACGGCAGGGAGAAACCACGTTTACTTCATATATATGGTGCGGCATTATACCAAATGTTTCTTTTGTTTAATTACTGCATCGAACCATCCAGATGTCTGGATCCCTGCATACAAGTAAGTTGGCTTGAAAAACTGTCTTTTACTCTATAAAACAATTGAAGTTTGACAAGATCTATACTCTTATAAACTATAAGCTAGTAATTTGCCATTAAAAGCTCTGAGTTTTGGTTATGCTTATAGCTACGTACAGTAAAACATAGTGAACCCCACCTTCATAGTCTAGAAAAGGCCATAATAACTCACAATCTGAGCAGATCATCTTTTCTCGTTGCCAAGCATTCTTACTGAGCCTTTTACTCTTACTAATCTTAATGTTGGACTCGATCTTTTTTTTTTCTGCATAAATTCTCTAACTTAATGTTGGAATTATATTTTGTCTGTATAAATTTTCTTAAAAATGTTGGTTTGACTTACTTTTTCTTTTTTTCTAATTCTTTCAAGTCCCGCTGATTCTGAAACCTGCATTTGTAAATTTTTTTCCTTTCAGGGACTCACGTTGGTATTGCTTGTTTTTTATTCTCTAAGTGCTATTGAGCATTTACATTGTCACCAAATTCAATTCTCGCCGGTGTATATGACAGCTTCATAAGTGAGGTAACATTTTCTACTTTTTAGATACAAGCTATACCAGAAAGCACTGCTACCATGTTAGTATTATATTTGCCGTAGCGCTGATATGTTGTGTAGATTTTGCACCTCTCACATGCATATTTATTTTTTAATTAATTTATTCTCTTCTCATTGTAGCTTGAAAAACAAGTGGCTGAAAAGGAACAAATGAGGATAAGGATTTTGAAAAAAGCATTTACCGTGATCCATAATATAATGCCGTGAGCTGGACACTTGACAACCTGTACGTTCTCCAGGCCAGTTAAGCTTCTATAGTTTCCATGCAGAATATGCTTCTAGTCCCTTTAAACAAGGAAGGGAAGCTTATATCCTTGTTCTATCTTTTTCCCAGTAGAGATACGGCAGTAACAGCTGTTAATAAAAATCTCTCTTTCATATCTCATATAGGCACCTTGCATTGTAAGTCACATGTTGTTCCCCTTTAGCTTGGTTTATGTATATATATATATATGTACCTACATATGTGTGTGTCGGTGAGCGAATGAGTGATAGGGGGGCCCGGGGAGGAATGGTAAAAGAGAAATTACTTCCATTGATTTTTGTTTGTTTTAATTTATACAAAATCTTAATTGGTAAAGTACATTTTCTGAAACTATATAAACCTATTTCCCCTACCTCTATCTAGATATATATACTATAATGTTATGCAGATACTGTTTGTCTCTCCTCATGGAAATTAAATCCCATCTTAGAGCTTATCGGTATAGGTTCACAAAGTGATTTCATGTGTAACCTTAAATCTTTTTTGTTTCCACTCCTAATAGAGTTGTTCCAATATTGTCACAACAATGGATTCATCAACAAAAACCAATATTGTATCCTTGTGTTTGAAGAACTTAACAAATACAGGTAAAATAATTCGTTCTCATAGGAGTTCTGCTGCTATAATTAATATATATGCATGGCTTCTTCTCATTTGTTGTATTCTTTTTCTACTTTGGCATACTGCCATTCTTAAAACTGAAATTGACCTAACTGTACGTTGCAACTAGATGAGGTTATTTGGCAAAATCTGGACCAGCATGTACTATATTCAATGGTATAAGCTTTCTAGCTGACAATGTAGTGAAACTGTATTTTAGACGACATTGGTTTTTCAGTACTGACATGTGAGCAGTGATTTCCCTCATGTGATCGACTTTTTTTTTCATGTATATCTGTCATAGTTTTCAATATAGCAGTAGACATTGAAACACATTTTGTTTTAAATGTCTTTAGGACGACACCAGAAATTCCCAAAGATGATTTTGAGTTAATATTCAATAAGCTGGATGTTACTTGTGAGGTGATTTATTTTCTTTATTCTCGATATGGTTTTGATTTGTACATATGTCAATTAATCTCATGATTGAATATTTACTTTAATGATTGATGTTTTTATTTCTTCGGAAAACTGTCAACTGTGTTGATATTATGAATCGGCTACCTTTTCTCTATCTGTTTTATATAGATTGAGTGACCATCACAATGATGTCCCCATTATATTTGTACAGGCTCTTGCTGAAATTTTCTTCTTTTCCAACAGAGAATAGCAACCGTGGTTCTTGTCTTGCTATTATGCTTTAGCTCCGGTTTATTTTTTACAGTTTATCTTGTGGATATCTTCTTTCTTTTTATAACAGTGATTTTGGGGCCAACTTGCCCGCACCTCGACTATTTCACTGGGTAACTGTACCTCCCACCGGCACAGGTACCGTGTAAATTTGCCCACCAAGGCTTAGGCAAATGACAAAAAATAACCTAATGTTTATCTTGCGGACTTTGTCCACACAATAACACCTAGAAGCGGATGTTATGTTTATAATGGAGTGTACATTAACTTTAGTCTTACCTTACCAACTACCTCTAGCAAATGGAAACAGCCTCTTGCAGAAATGCAGGGTAAGGTTGCGTAGCTTAGTGCACGGGGCTGACGTTTTTTCAAGTACCTCTTCGAATAATGGTACATGGAAAACTGATTTAACTTTTAAGAACTAATTTAACTATTTCAACTTTGTGTCCTTGACATTTAGTTTATTTAGTCATACTTCAATTTGTATGCAAATTATGGAATAGGTCTGAACTATTGATTTCCTATTTTCTATTTGCTTCTCAATCTTGAGATTTTTGCTTCATCCTACCTATACTTTGTCTGTAGTGAGAATCGGTGAGTAACAACTAATCACTAGGGCTCTGTGTGGTGCAATAAGCAGATCCCTCGGGCCTTATCTTTTCGAGGTGTCAGATCTGCTTAAGTCAAAGAACTTAAGTTTCTCATATTATTTACATGGAACCAGATGGCTTTTGAAGAGTAGGAATCAGATCCTTTCCGACAGAAGTCTGTTCTCAATCATGAAATTACTGCTATGGTCTTCCAATTTTGTTGTTCTATTCGTCTCATGAATTCCTGCAGATAAATTTGGATGAATTTGCCAGAATATGCAATGTCATTGCACTAAAGTTTGAAGAGAAAGATTCAGTGAGTCCATTTTCCCCTTTCAATTACAACTTTGAACGTTGTCATGGTGAATCCTTCATATGCTGTTTTCTGTTGCAGCTATCGATCTTTGAGAAGTGTCCAAACATGTATCATTCACCAGCATCAAAGAAGTTGAGACACTTCATCCGAAGCCCTACATTTGAGTACATAATAGTGTTCATTCTCCTTGTAAATCTTGCTGCTGTTATTGTTGAAACTACGGTATGAATCAAAGCCATCCATATTCTTTAGTTGAATTTTGTATACAAGTTAATTATATTTCTGTTAATAGCCTCGGTCTGTAGAACTGTTAGAGGGTTGTCTCATTTGAACTTATGAAATGATATATTTTAAATGTTTGCAATCATGTCTATAATAATATATTTTAAATGTATATAAAGGCAGCGACCATCTTTGGTAAGTTGCATAATAAATTCAGGCCTTGGCACCAATATTTCTAAAATTAGCTATCCTTTCTCATTAATCTCAGTAAGGTTGTAGTTTGACCCCAAATAGGTAGAAGTTATGTTCTTTTCGTTACAGGTAAAATAATTTTATTACTATGTGAAATTTTTCCGTATATCAAACACGCAAAACGTAAAGATTCTGCATTACCTCCATGGTTTGCATATCCGTCTCATCCCATGAGTTTAATATGCCTCCCCCACTGTTGGCATGATGGAGTATTTAGCCTCTGGCCCCAAACATAAGAAGTAGTACCTATAGTGGTTAGCTGTGTAATAGGTATATTTATTTTGTTCTGGCTATTTTTGTAACACTACTTAGTAGTCTCAGTTAGCAGGTTAGCTTTGATTTCTTTGGCCTATTGTATATATATGTACTAAAGAATCTAGAAAGATCCATCAGACAATCTTGCCATTTCTGATATTTTTCGTTACAAAGAGAAGAAAAGTTCTCCTCACATGGCTTGAATCCCTAACATGATTTTGTTCAAATTCATTCTTTCAGCATGTTTTCATGGTATCAGAGCGGGTATTTCTGACTTCTTTCATCGATCCTCAACATCCGATCTTACCCCGCATTTCGTATAATCAGTGCATGGAGATTTTCTTGTCATCGCTTTTTTTGAAGATTTGAGTTTATCTTCAAATTTTGGTCTGATTCTTCACTTCTAGCTGGCTTGCATCGGTGTATAGATGTTCTCCTCAACGTTTGGGTCAATTTTCCAACGTGAGTTCTTCAAATTGGTTTTATTTTGACTGGTGAAGAAATTAGGGTTTTCTGCTAAATTTTTGTGGTCGACGAGTTTCGATTTTCAAGGCCGTTCTTCTCCGGCAGTGAAGAAGGTTGGTAATATCATCACTATCTTCTTACAATTGTTTGCTTACGAAGCTGTCTGATTTCGTTATCTAGGCATTAGATCAACAATATAATGGGAACTCCTGAGACTGAGACTTTTTCTCCTGATCCATCTAGTCCTTTGTTTGTTCATTCTTATGATATTCCCAGAATATCTTTAGTTCCTGCTCCTTTTGCGGGTAGTGTGGATTTGGGGGTTGGAAGAGGAAGATGATTATTGCCCTCTCCGCTAAGAATAAAATAGCTTTCGTAGATGGTACATGCACCAGACCAACTACTAATGGACCTCAACAGAAAATGTGGGACAGATGCAATAATATGGTGATTTCCTGGCTAACCAGTTCCCTTTCCCCTGAAATAACAGAGAGTGTGCAATATTCTGACACTGCTCAAAGTATTTGGACTCAGCTCCAAACTAGGTATGGGACTGCAAATAGGACAAAGATTTTTGAGCTTAAGCGTGAATTAGCCTACACATCTCAAGGTGCTTTAGACATAACTTCATATTTTAATAAACTGAAGAGGCTATGGGATGAATTAGGGGTAATCTGCACTAATCATGCACAAAAATGTGTTTGTGCTGCCAAACCTGGTATTCAGTAGGAAGATGAAGAGAATAAGATTTTTCAATTTCTAATGGGTTTAAATGAGGTATATGTGGGTGTTAGGAGCAATTTGCTTATGATGCAACCTCCTCCAACTCTTGATAGTGCTTATAACATTTTTCTTAATGATGAAAAACAAAGACAAGTCCAATCCAATACTCAATTCAACCCTGACTCAATGTCTTTTAGTGTGAGCACTAATGCAAAAATGGGTCATCCTGGTGTTGGTCCTGTTCCAGCCTTCAGTCATAACACTCCTAGGCAGTGTCCCCAGCGGATAAATTTTGAACAAAACAAGGTAACTCTGTTCTGCAAGTACTGCAAGAAGTCTGGACATTTAATTGATAAATGCTTCAAACTTCATGGGTTTCCACATCAAAATTCCAAAATGTCCAGGGTAAGAGAGGTGCTGCATACAGTGCTGCTGGTTCTGAGCAAGGTAATCCTGAGTTCAACAATTCTGATTCTCCTTCTAACCTCAATGAGGGTCCAGCTAGTGATACTAACTTCAGTCATTCAGGGGTTGACCAAGCAACAGTATGCACAATTAATCAGCCTGCTCCAACATTCCAACTTGGGAGAATCCACCATCTCTCCATCCAACCTTATGTGTTCTGCAAATTTTTCTGGTACTATGTTGACTGAGAGTCCTATTTCTAATTTTAAACATTGCATGCTCACCCACATTAATACTATCTCCTAGATAATAGATTCAGGGGTAACTGATCATATGACCTCTAATAAAGATCTACTTACTGATATTGTTCCCTTAACAATACCCTATCTTGTAACACTTCCTAATGGATATAAAGTAAAAGTAACTTCAACATGATCTTTTGCTTTGACTCCTGATATTACTCTACACAATATTTTATTCATCCCTTCCTTCCAAAACAACTTAATATATGTTCATAAGTTGATATTACAACTACACTGTATAGTTTTGTTTCCTTCTACTTCTTGTCTGTTGCATATGCTACAGGCCCCTTCTCTGAAGATGCCTCTGAAACTTGGTAAGGAGGAAGCTGGCCTATCCAAGCTTGCTTGGACAAGACCAGTAGACTCAGTGCCAATTTCTTTTCATTCTGTCTCTCTTTCATGTAATAATACTTCTTCATGTAATTCCAGCATTGATAGTAGTCATATTTCTCCATGTAATTCTAGTAGTACTGCTGCTCCTAATAAAACATTGCCATGTGTTGATGTTGCTATAAATGGATCAGATTACATTTGGCATCAAAGATTAGCACATATTCCTTTTACTGCTATGAAAAACATATCTGTCTTGTCAACTTCTTTGCCACCTAGGCTATCTTTTTCTTCTCTATTTGTCCTATGGCTAGACAAACTAGACTCCCTTTCTCTGACATTTCTATTAGTACCACTAGACCTTTTCAGTTGATACACATTGATACATGGGGACCTTATCATACACCTACATCTTCTGGTTCTAAATATTTCATTACTATTGTTGATGACTTTTCTAGAGCCACTTGGACTCACTTATTGGGGTCCAAGAGTAATGCTTTCCCTTTGATTAAAGCCTTCTTAGCCATGGTTCACACCCAATTTGAAGTGTCGGTACAGACTATTAGAAGTGATAATGCCTTGGAATTGGGGTCTAGTCAAGCTCATTCTTCTTATTTTGCTGACCTTGGGATAATTTCTTGTCCTTATTCACCTCAACAAAATGGTGTGGTTGAAAGAAAATATAGAACTCTTCTAAAAATATGTGGAGCTCTATTGTTTCAGTCCAAACTTCCTGTCAATTTTTGGGGGGATCGCTTGCTCACTTCTACTTATTTGATTAACAGAATTCCATCTAGACTCCTTCAGAATAGGTTTCCATATGAAGTTCTATATGGAAAACCTCCTGACTATTCCCACTTGAGGGTCTTTGGTTGTTTGGCTTATTCCACTGTGCCTATTCCTCACAGGGACAAGCTGCAACCCAGGGCTGTTCCTTGTATTTTTTTAGGCTACCCTTTTGCTAAGAAGGGTTACAAGCTTTACAATCTAAATACCAAGAAATTCATTATATCAAGGATGTTATTTTTCATGAACACTATTTTCCTTTTGCTACTTCTCCTCTCTCTTTCCTTTCATCTCACCATCCCCCCTCCTAATGATGTTCCTTTCACTTCTTCTCCTCCTCCCACTTCTGCTGCTTTTCCTTTCCATCCTTCTTCTTCTTAATCTTCTTCAAGTTCTTCTCCACCTGTTGATTATGCTTCCCCTATACCTACTCTATCTCCTCATGTTCATGATACTTCTCCTGTACCTTTTAACCCTGATATTCCTTCTCCTCCTGCTTCTTCTTCTCCTCTTCCTATTAAAAAATCTTCCAGACAACATCACATCCCCTCTTACCTCCAAGATTATGTCTGTACCTTGCCTTCTTTCTCTGCAGCCCATTCTTCTTCCTAACCATTAGAATCTGAACCCACTAGTTACTCTCAGGCTGCCTTAGTGCCATCTTAGCAGGATGCTATGAGGAAGGAATTTGAAGCCCTGGATTGTAATCAGACTTGGGATGTTGTCCCCCTTCCTGCTGGCAAGAAGCCAATAGGTTATAAATGGGTGTATAAAATCAAGTATAAGGCTGGTGGTAGTGTTGAGATACAAAGCTAGACTTGTCATAAAGGGTGACACTCAAGTTGAAGGGTTTGACTTCACATAAACTTTTTCTCCTGTAGTTAAAATGTCTACTATTAAATGTTTAATAGTTGTAGTTGTTAAATATCATTGGCCTCTTTTTCAACTTGATGTTAACAATACTTTTCTTCATGGGGATCTTGATGAGGAGGTTTATATGAAGTTACTCTAGGGGTTGTCCATTTCTTCTCCTTCTACTTCTGTTCCTCTTGTTTGTAGATTGAAAAAAATCTCTTTATGGTCTTAGACAAGCTTCTAGACAATGGTACGCCAAGCTCTCCCAGGCCTTATATTCTAGAGGTTATTCTCATTCCCTTAATGACTACTCCTTATTTGCCAAAGGAAGCCCTGGGCATATAGTTCTCCTGGTTGTGTATGTGGATGACATCATTATCACTGGGGATGACGGTGTTGAGATTAATTCTTTGAAGCAGTTCTTAGACTCTCAATTCAAAATCAAATATTTAGGGACTCTACATTACTTCCTGGGTATTGAAGTGTGTTCTGTTTCTGGTGGTGTTGTCCTTAACCAAAAGAAATTCACTTCAGATCTTCTTCAGCAGTTTGCTTGTTCTGATGTCACTCCTGTGGTCTGTTCATTGGATTTGAACACCAAGTTTATGCTGACTTTGGTGATTTATTGCCTGCTCCTGAGTCATTTAGAAGTATGGTTGGTAAATTGCTTTTCCTCACTCATACCAGACCTGATATTTGTTTTGCTATTTAGCATTTGAGTCAGTTTCTCAAGTCTTCAAGGGTCCCTCACATGACTGCTGCTTTACATGTATTGAGATATCTCAAGGGTACTATAGATCTGGGTTTGTTCTACTCAGATGTCAATGATTTTTCTATTGCTGCTTTCTCAAATAGTGATTGGGCAGCTTGCCCTGACACCAGGAGGTCTGTCACAGGATTTTGTATTTTTCTCGGGGATAGTCTAGTTAGTTGGAAGTCCAAGAAACAACCCATTGTTTCTCTTTCTTCAGCTGAAACTGAATAACGGGCTTTAAGCAAGGTGGTTGCTGAGTTAACTTGGTTTTCTAGGTTATTACATGATTTTGCTACTCCTATTTTGCTTCCTTTTTTTGTGTTCAAGCAGCCCTTCACATAGCTAAGAATCCTATCTTCCATGAGATAACGAAGCACATTGAAGTTGACTGTCATTTTATACGGACAAAGCTTGGTGATGGTTTGATTCAGTTGTCTCATGTCCCTACCTCCAATCAACTGGCTGATCTGCTCACTAAGCCTTTGACGGGCACTCTTCATCATCGTTTGCTTTCCAAGTTGCAGGTGGTCTCCCCCTCCAACTTGGGGGGGGTGTTGGCATGATGGATTATTTAGCCTCTAGCCCCAAACATAAGAAGTAGTACCTATAGAGGTTAGTTGTGTAATAGTTACATTTATTTTGTTCTGGCTATTTTTGTAACACTACTTAGTAGTCTCAGTTAGTAGGTTAGATTTAGTTTCTTTGGCCCATTGTATATATATGTACTAAAGGATCTAGAAAGATCCATCAGACTATCTTGCCATTTCTGATATTTTTCGTTACAGAGAGAAGAAAAGTTCTCCTCACATGGCTTGAATCCCTAACATGATTTTGTTCAAATTCATTCATTCAGCATTTCTTCACCCACTCCCATTGTATGTCATACTTAACTCACCTCCCTTCCTACACACTTGTCACAATTGAATCGAACATAACCTCCAATTTTGTCTCCTCAAAACACAATAAGTCTGCAGATCATTTTCTTATGTACTCTATTTGTTTATTTTTCTTCAGCCCAGTTAGACTGTCTGTCCATTTCCTTTAGTGAACTAGTTCTTATTTTCTCTCCAGACCATACATACATACATACATATATATATATATACATACATACACATATATATGTATGTATGTATGTATATATATCCTCTACACTCAATTTACTCCTTAAGACCTTGGAAAAGCAAGTTTGGAGAAAATAATTAAATTCCTTTTGCTATCCTTATGCCGTGGTGCCCCCACTTCAGAATTATCTCTGGAATTATTTGAGCATTATTCTTCACAGTCCCTCATCTTAAAATGGTTGTGCCATGCTTAATTCTTTGAGTTAAGCTTATTCGAGATTTTACATATTTATTAATTTGTTGCACAGGCTGGTTGTATGTCATCGAGATGGCACTAAAATTTTACACCTCTATATGTCTTTGAGAAATATTGGAGGGACGGTAAAAATCAATTTGATTTTTGTATCACTTACTTTGTTTGTAAGTTGCAGAGGTTTTAAAACTGATTGATTTCTCTTATTAAATTGTATATCGAAAGTACTGAGTTAGCACTATTGCAGAAGCCAAATGTATATAGTGTGAATAAGTCACAACTACTATACCAAAAATTATGGCAGCCACCAAATAATAAATAAGATAATAAAACAAAAATAAAAGGAATACAAGAATTTACGAGGTTCGGCTAATTTTGCCTACTCCTCGGACACAACCGGTATTTTATTCCACTCCAAAAATACAAGTGAAATAATAATAAAGAGAGAAGATACAAATGCCTTAAGAAGATAAGAAGGCAAATGAGAGGTGTGTTTAAATCCTAAACATTAGGCCTCCTTTTATTGGTAAAAATCCCAACCAAAAGGGCTAACCCACCGATGTGGGATTTGCCAAATTCAACAAATCTCCACCTTCGCAAAATTCCACATCTTCAATTTTCTCTATGTAACAAATTTTGGTTGTGTCTTCATCTTCATCTTCAATCTTCAGTGTTCAACAATGTTGATCAAATCCAAATAATGTTAAAACTTGATCGCAGTCACCACTTTTGTCAGCATATCAGCAGGATTCTCTGTAGTATGAATTTTCTTCACCGTGACTCCACCTTCTTCTATGATTTCTCGTACGAAATGATACCGAACATCAATGTGCTTCATCCTTGCATGATAAACTTGGTTCTTCGCTAATTGAATAACACTTTAACTATCACAAAAAATTGTGACACTTTTTTGTCCAATACCAAGATCCTTTAGCAACCCCTGAAGCCAAATTGCCTCCTTCACAGCCTCTGTAATAGCCATGTACTCTGCCTCTGTTGTAGAAAAAGCAATTGTTGACTGCATAGTAGACCTCCAACTAACTGGTGACTTTGCAAAAGTAAACACATAACCAGTAGTTGATCTTCGTTTGTCGAGATCACCCGCAAAATCTGAATTACAATATCCAACTACAGACTGATTTTCTTCCTGCTCAAAAACTATCCCGACATCTACAGTATTATGAATATACCGTAGAATCCACTTCACAGCTTGCCAATGCTCCTTTCCTGGATTATGCATATATCTGCTAATAACTCCAACAGCTTGTGAAATGTCAGGTCTCGTACAGACCATTGCATACATCAAGCTACCAACAGAATTTGCGTATGGTACCTTTGACATATACTCTCGTTCAGCTTCATCCTTTGGCGACATGGTAGTACTTAACTTAAAATGGGGAGCAAGTGGAGTACTAACTGGCTTAGTCTTGTTATCTATGCCAAAACGTTGCGGTACTCTCTTCAAATATTCTTTCTGAGATAAACAGAGTTTCTTTGAACGTCTATCTCTTATTATCTCCATGCCAAGAATTTTCTTTGCCTCACCCAAATCCTTCATCTCGAACTCCTTCTTTAGTTGAATCTTCAACTTATCAATTTCTTTCGAATTCTTGGATGCTATCAGCATATCATCAACATATAGGAGAAGATATACAAAGGAACCATCTTCAAGCTTGCGCAAATACACACAATGATCGTATTTGCTTCTCTTGTACCCTTGTCGCAACATAAACTTGTCAAATCGCTTGTACCATTGTCTAGAAGATTGTTTCAATCCGTACAACAATTTTTCAAGTTTGCACACCATATTTTCTTTTCCAACAACTTTGAATCCTTCTGGCTGAGTCATGTAGATTTCCTCCTCCAAGTTTCTATGTAAAAACACAGTTTTTACATCCATCTGAACTAGTTCCAAATCCAACTGTGCTACCAAAGACACATAATTCTAATGGAGGAATGTTTTACAACTGGAGAAAACACTTCATTGTAATCAATTCCCTCATTTTGAGCATATCCTTTGGCCACCAATCTTGCTTTGTAGCGAACATCTACTTGGTTAGGAAATCCTTCCTTCTTTGCAAATACCCATTTGCACCCAATTGTTTTCTTTCACTTTGGGAGATTGGCCAATCTCTATGTATGATTCTGATAAACGGACTGTATTTCATTATTCATGGCAATCCTCCACTTATCTTCTTCTGAACTTTTGACTGCATCTTTATAAGTGGTAGGAACATCATCAGCTACAATTGAGGTTGCACAAGCAACCGTCTCTATGAGACGAACAAGTTTCGTTACTGTCCTTTTTGGCCTGCTGGTTGCTATTGATTCAAGTTGTTGTTGAGGTTCCTGAGTTGGAATCTCCTCTACTGGCTCTCCTTCCAGAGGATAATCTTCATTTGTTTCCTCCTCTGCTTCTTGTGTAGGAAAAATAAATTTTCCCTCAAACTCCACCTGCTTAGAAGCACCATCATCTTGTTTGGTATCTTCAAGTGTTACCTTGTTTACCATAGAAGATTCATCGAAGGTAACATCCCTGCTGAATATTACTTTCTTTATCATAGGACACCATAAACGATATCCTTTGAGTCCAGAAGTAATCCCCATAAAAATAGCCTTCTTTGCCCTTGGATCCAATTTTGACTCTGTCACATGATAATATGCAGTTGAGCCAAACACGTGCAAAGAGTCATAATCTACAGCAGGCTTTCCATACCATTTTTGAAATGGTGTCTTGCCATCAATAGCAGCAGATGGTAGATGATTAATGAGGTGGCATGCATATATAATTGCCTCAGCCCAAAATTCTTTGCCCAAGCCAGCATTGGACAATATACACCATATCTTCTCCAGCAAGGTCCGGTTCATACGTTCTGCCATTCTATTCTGTTGTGGTGTATGTCTGACAGTGAAGTGTCGGATGATGCCATCATTTTCACAGACTTATTGAAATGATCATTTTTGTATTCACCTCCATTGTCTGTGCGAATACACTTGATCCTCCTGCCTGTTTGATTCTCCACCATCGTCTTCCATTTGAGAAAAATTCCCAACACTTCATCTTTGCTCTTCATTGTATACACCCACACTCTTCAGGAAAAATCATCAACAAAGGTTACAAAATAGTGCTTCCCACCCAATGAAGGTGTTTTGGAAGGACCCCAAACATCAGAGTGTACATAATCCAAAATGCCTTTAGTATTATGGATCGCTGTACCAAATTTAACCCTTGTGTGTTTCCCTTTGACACAATGCTCGCAAAACTCCAAGTTGTAAGCCTTTACTCCTTTTAACAATCCTTGATTTGATAAAGTTTTTAAGGATTTTCCTCCAGCATGTCCCAAGCGCATGTGCCATAGCCTGGTTGCTTCTACCTCTTTTTCGTCACTGGATGTTACTGTCGCTGTTCCAATAACTGTACTACCGAGATAACGGTACATGTTATTGTTCTTCCGATTGGCCTTCATTACCACTAGTGCACCAGAGCATATTCTCATCACTCCATTTTCTGCAATGATTTTGAACCCTTTTGATTCTAGGGCTCGCACAAAGATGAGATTCTTCTTCAAATTCGGTACATATCGAACATCTGTTAATGTTCTGATCATTCCATCATGGTTTCTTAATCGTATTGAACCAATGTCATATGAGGTAAGAGGGCTTTTATCCGCTGTTTGGACGACTCCATATTCTCCTTCTTGAAAATCCACGAACAAGTCCCTGTTGGGACACATATGATAGCTACAAGCTGAGTCCATCAACCATATGTCTGATGATGTTGATGGCTCTGTTGTAACTAATGAGAAGTCTGAATCATCACAATGAGATACATTTGAATCCATAATGGTCTTTCCATTGTTGTGTTTGGCCTTATTCTTCAACTTTGGACAGTCTTTCTTCCAGTGCCCCTTTTCTCGACAAAAGGCACATTCATCTTTGTTGGGTCTAGATCTTGACTTGGATCTTCCCTTCTTTGTTCTCATTTGATTTTGAGGACGACCCATCACAACTAGTGCTTCTCCTTCTTCGCCCTTCTGTTTTTCTCCCTTTCTTTGTTCATAGCTGTACAAAGCCGAACAAACTTCTCTAAGGGAAACTTCATCATTTCCATGGAGTAGAGTAGTTTCAAGGTGCTCGTACTCATCAGGAAGTGACACCAACAACATCAAGGCCAAGTCACCATCATCAAAAGTTATATCCATATTTTGCAAATATGTGACCAACTTATTGAAACTGGTGATATGTTCATTCATTGTGGTACCAAGAACATAGGTGAAGTGAAACAGTCTCTTCTTCATGTACAATTTATTTTGACTGTTTTTCTTAAAAAATTTATCCTCCAGTGCTTTCCATAATTTACTTGCAAAAGTTTTCTTTGTGTATGGATATTTCTGCTCTCTAGCAAGGTAGGATCGAATGGTACCGCAAGCAACACGATCGATAATTCTCCAATCTTCTTCTCCAATAACATCTGGTCTCTTTTCTTCAATAGCAAGATCTATCCCTTGTTGAAAAAGTACATCTAGAACCTCGCCTTGCCACATCCCAAAATGTCCTGACCCGTCAAAAATTTCTACCGCAAATTTTGCATTTGACACAATTCTTGTCATAAGAGAAGATGCCAATGATGACGTATTGTTGACACTTGATGTAGATTCTTCTTGTTTATTGTCTCCCATCTTTGACACAAATATTATTTAATAGCTGACGACACAAATCAAGATTATTTCCTTTCTGGTGTAGAAGATCAAACTAAGCTGCAACCACAGAGCATACTCAGACAGAACCTTGACTCAGTTACCAAGATAAATCTTTTCTGACGTGGAAGATCAGACTATGCTTCAACACACAGAGCATACTTAAACAGTACCTTGACTCTAATACCAATTGTTGCAGAAGTCCAATGTATATAGTGTGAATAAGTCACAACTACTATACCAAAAATTATGGCAGCCAACAAATAATAAATAAGACAATAAAACAAAAATAAAAGGAATACCAGAATATACGAGGTTCGGCTAATTTTGCCTACTCCTCGGACACAATCAATATTTTATTCCACTCCAAAAATACAAGTGAAATAATACTAAAGAGAGAAGTTATAAATTCCTTAAGAAGATAAGAAGGCAAATGAGAGATGTGTTTAAATCCTAAGCATTATGCCTCCTTTTATAGGTAAAAATCCCAACCAAAAGGGCTAACCCACCGATGTGGGATTTGCCAAATTCAACAAGCACTTGGATTGATGTTTTTTGTTCATTCCCTATTGTTTTCTTCCACTTGTACTTCTTAGAATTATCTCTCTTCCTACTTATCTATAACTTTGGAAGTGTCAATTGCAATGCAGCTATCCATCCACCTTTGTTTGATGTATTCCATTATTGATTTTAGCTCTTGTTTTTTCTGCTAAATGTATTTTCAAATCTGTTAATTTTCTTTTTCCTATAATAATTGAGTTTTTAACTTGTCTTCTTTATTCCAAAAAATAGATACCTTTCCTCTTTTCAGTCTGTGGATTAAGGTTATATGCCTTTAAATGTAAAAGCTTCAATTACTATTATCTTTGATTTATTGCTTTGTCAAGTGAAATTTTTCTCCTCCGCTGATTTTTTTAATATAGTGTTTCTCTAGGAAGGAGAAAGAACTCTAAGATTTATGAGAAACATATGTTCATTGATTTGCTTGGTATTATTTAGCTTTGTTTTAAGGGATAATTTTGAGTCCTTGTATCCACCCTAGAAGGATTGCATGTCTTCTTTATTATATTGTGTCCGCCTGTTATGTGTTGATTTATTTGAGGACTTTTACCAGCTTCTCCTCTGTACTTCCTCTCAAATAAGAGCTGTTATTAAATTAAACAAACACTCAAGTGTTTAGTGTTAGCAAGTTTACTAACAGCATACTATTTCCTAATTTGTTAGTGTGGGTAGTAAAAGTAATCATGGTAATGTATTGGGAAAATTGAGCTTACATATTAAAGTAGTATGGAGATGACGTGTCGTGACACGTAGACTGGTCAAATGATCAAAGAATTACATCTAGTCAAGAGGCACAAGTAGAAATGGATACGAGCAAAGGCAAAGGAAGAGGCACGGTCGATTATTCAAGGGATTCAGCACTCGTACCTATTCAAGAATGTTTAAATTCAAGAATCAAGGAAAATCAAGGGAATGAATCTGATAGAGTATGAGAGTCCAAATACAGTATTTGATAAGCATTAAATGCTAAAAACGTTAGAGAATCTATCTTAAATATAATGATTATGTAACGTAGCATTTAATGTCATTAATTACCCATAATAACCTTATTATGACAAAGGCAAGACACATATCCCCAAAATAGCTATAAAAGGGAGGGTTCTACATAATTGTAAGGACACGAGATATCATCTGAATACATTTTGGTTTACTTATTTTATTCGATTATATTCTGGCTATCCAACTTGCTTTCTTTTATATATTCTTGTGATTATCAGTAACCCGGGTTCTTCTAAATTATAGCTTTAGTCAAAATTCCATTTTTTGGTTAAATAAATTGGTTCCATTACCTGGAATCTAATAATCCATTTTATTCTAGCCTAACTTTCCTTGTTGTATCAACCATGTCAAACAACAATGATAACGTTCCAGGCAACCAAGAAAATCAAACAAACCCAGCAACTTCAGGGAGATCCACAGAACAATAACATACCGATTCCTTCTCCACGAGGGTCTCCACGAGGGTCTCCACAGCGGTCTCGAGAAGGCACTTATGATGGGTCTCACACAGATGGACAGGCTCAATTTGAAAATGTTGAAACTATGGATGAGGCTTTGCAAAAGCTTATTGCCTCACAAGTCAATAAAGCTCTTCAGCATTTTGTTAGTCAATTACCTGCTACACCACCCACACCGACACCAAATAACAACACTCTAGAGAACCCTCGTTCCGGGCTCGTTAATTCAGGTAGTGATGGATCCCCAGCGAATCACAGGAGGGAGAACCAGGTTATTTAGTTAATTCTGATTTACAAAATTTAGTACTAACCTTGCAGAAATAGCTCAAGGAGCAAAGTGACCGTATAGAGCAAATACCTAGGGTGCCACCCATGATCAAAGGGGTAAATATGGATAAATATTCTCAACAGCCCTGGAAGCCAAGTGCTGCTCCCCTTCCAATCCCAAAGAAATTCAAAATGCCTGATATACCAAAATACGATGGAACAACTGACCTACGAGACCACGTGACTGCATTCACAACAGGAGTAAAAGGCAACGATTTGACTAAGTAAGAGATTAAATCTGTATTAGTTAAAAAAATTTGGCGAAACACTCACTAAGGGTGCACTTACATAGTATTCTCTTTTACCCGAAAATTATATAAATTCTTTTGCTGAGCTTGCAGATTTTTTCATCAAAGCACACTTGGGAGCCCAAAAAGTTGAAAAAAGAATGGAAGATATTTTCAAGATCAAACAAGGGGACTCAAAATTGCTTAGGGAGTTTGTGGACAGATTCCAGCATGAAAAAATGACACTGCCACGAGTACCAGATAACTGGGCAACTATAGCTTCCACGAGCAATTTGAATGAAAAAAGCTCAGAAGCTACGAGGCGACTCAAGGAAAGCTTTCGTGAATTCCCAGCTACAATGTGGAATGACGTTTACAACTGTTATAGTACAAAACTGAGGATTGAAAAGGATATTATTTCACGACATCAAAAAGGCGAAAAGGTAAGCTCAAGACGGGTTGAAAATGAAAAAAAGGTACGAGCCATATATGGGACCTGGGGGAAGAGAATCATGATCAAAACAGGACATTCGGAGGTATGATCACATATCAAGGAATAGAGAGTCAGACTCATCATCAAGCTTTGGGAATGACTAAAACACACGTGAGCCACGAGACGATGATGAAAGTCTAAAGGCAAGGTTTGGTGGTTATAATTTCAACGTGAGCACTTCTGAACTCGTGGCTATTTTGAGAAGCATGGGAGATAAGGTACAGTGGCCAAAGGAGATGAGATCAAATCCAAACAGATAAAACACCTATCATTGGTGCGAATTTCATAACGATCATGGGCATAAAAAAACAAATTGCAAGTTTTTGCAAGGTGAAGTTGATCATTTATTAAAACAAGGGTATCTTACTGAGTTATTCAGCAAGAAAGGTAAACAGGCATACATAAAGAACATGCAGGAGCCTCCAACACCACCTTCTCCCAAAAGAACTGTCAACGTTATAAGTGGGGGTGAAGATATCATTGGCGTATCATATAATGTAGCTAAAAAGATTTCCAAAGTAACAATTACCCACGGGAAGCGGCTGCGCCATATCTTGGAGGAAGAAAATATTACATTCGATAATGCAGATGGCGAGGGTCTATTAACTCCACATAACGACGCACTGGTAATATCTTTACTTGTACATGACACTAATGTAAAACGAGTTTTGATTGATCCAGGTAGTTCTGTGAACATTATTTTGGTAAGAGTATTACGTGAGATACAAGCTGAAGATAAAGTGATACCAAAGGCGCATACTCTATCTGGATTTGATAATTCTAGTATTGTCACGAAAGGAGAGGTAACACTCACCACATTCGCTGCAGGAGTCGTCAAAGATACAAAGTTCCAGGTGGTAGATATGGAAATGGCTTATAACATGATTTTTGGGAGACCATGGATCCACGAAATGGATGTTGTTCCTTCAACCTTGCATCAAGTTATTAAATTTCCATCGCCATGGGGAATCTATCAAATCCGTGGAGATCAACAAACATCCAGGAGTATCAACTCCGTGGCAGATTCAAGTGTTAAGGGTGAAGAAAAATAGCAATTACAGAATTCTGTTGAGGATAACATAGCGTCAACCTCAACTGAACAAGGTCAAATAGATGTAGATTCAAGGCCCGATTCCATTCAAGAACCAGAAGAAAATGAAAACATCAAAACAACAATAGAAGAGTTGGAGGCTGTGGTTTTGTTGATACACTGGCCGGAGAGAAAAGTGTATATAGGAGCCAATCCCAGCCCAGATATGAAACGTAAGTTGATTGAATTTTTAAAAGCTAACGCATATTGTTTTGCTTGGTCCCATTCTGATATGATAGGTATACCGCCGGAGGTAATGACTCACAAGTTAAATGAGGACCCCTCTCATCCACCTGTCAAACAAAAGAAAAGAAAGCAAGGCACTTTCAAAAATCAGGTGATTCAGGATGAGGTGCAAAAATTGTTAAAATTGGTTCCATTCGTGAGGTAAAGTGTCCTAACTGGTTAGTTAACACTGTTGTAGTTCCAAAGAAGAACGGTAAGTGGCGAGTTTGTGTAGATTATACAGATCTTAACAAAACTTGTCCTAAAGACTCTTTTCCATTACCTCATATAGATCAATTAATTAATGTTACTGCAGGGCATGAATTGTTAAATTTTTTAGATGCACATTCAGGTTACAATAAAATTAAGATGGATCCAGCAGATGAAGAAAAAACTCCATTTATAACAGACGGGGGAACTTATTGTTATAAAGTAATGCCCTTTGGTCTAAAAAATGCAAGTGCAACATATCAGAGACTGGTAACTAAAATGTTCCAAGAGCATTTGGGAAAAACCATGGAGGTCTATATAGATGATATGCTTGTTAAAACTCAGCATTCTGGAGATCATATATCGTATCTGACTGAAACATTTAAAATTTTGCGAAAATTTAATATGAAGTTAAATCCTGTAAAATGTGCATTTGGTGTTGCATCAGGTAAATTCTTAGGTTTTCTTGTTTCTAACCGTGGTATTGAAGTGAATCCTGTACAGATTAAAGCCATTGAAGAAATCCCTGATATGCTTTCGAACAAGAAAGAAGTTCAAAGATTAATAGGAAGAATTGCAGCCTTGGGAAGATTCATTTCTAAATCATCAGAGAAGTGTTTTAAATTCTTCTCAGCTCTTAAAAAGTAGGATCATTTTGAATGGAACGAAGAGTGTCAACAGGCACTCAGCAATTTGAAAGCATACTTATCAAATCCACCTTTGCTAGCGAAACCAAAGACTGGGGAAAGACTACTCATTTACTTGCTGTTTCAGAAGTAGCGGTAAGTGCTGTTTTGGTCCGAGAAGAACAAGGTAAACAATCCCCCATCTATTATGTTAGTAAATCTTTGTTAGATGCGGAGACGCGGTATCGTCAGTTTGAAAAACTTGCACTTGCATTAATCATGGCATCTAGAAAGTTAAGACCTTACTTTCAGTGTCATCCTATTGCTGTAGTGCTGGTTTAGGGGTTGTCTTGGTACCACCTACGGGTGAAACCATTAGACAAGCTATTAAATGTCATTCCATAACTAAGAATGAAGAGGAGTATGAGGCTGTGATTGCAGGTCTAGAATTGGCACGAGAACTTGGCATAAATTAGATTATAATCAAAAGTGATTCACAACTCGTGGTCAATCAAATGCTGGGGACTTATACAGCTAGGGAAGCAAGGATGCAACAGTACTTAGAAAAGGTACGGGAATTGATAAAACAATTTCAAACCTAGAAAGTTATACAAATACCAAGGGATGAAAATGTTAAAGCAGACGCCCTAGCTAACCTTGCATCTGCAGCTGATGTGGCAAGTGATGCAAACGCCTCAGTTATACATTTATTTCACTCAGTTCTCGAACCTGATAAGAATGAGGTAAATTTTAATAATTTAACTTGGGATTGGAGGAACGAGATTGTTGCTTTTTTGCAGTATGGTACCGTCCCTGATGATAAGAAAAAAGCTCATGCCCTTCAAAAAAAGGCTTATCGGTATTGCTTAAAGCAAGGTAATTTTTATCGTAAAATGTTCGGTGGTCCCTTAGCAAGATGCCTCGGACCTTCACAAATGGATTATGTAATGATAGAAATACACGAAGGGCATTGCGGGAATCACGCAGGTGGAAGATCACTGGTAAGAACCTTAATTAGGGCAGGTTATTACTGGCCTAAAATGGAAGAAGAAGCAGAATGTTTCGTGGCTAAATGTGATAAATGCTAGAGGTATGGTAACAATATTCATAGACCTACAGAGTTATTATATCCGGTCATTGCGCCATGGCCATTCATGAAATGGGGAATGGATATCGTAGGACCATTACCACAAGCAAAAGGACAGGTAAAATTTCCACTCGTACTTACTGATTATTTTACTAAATGGGTGGAGGCAGAAGCATTTAAATAGGTGCGAGAAAAGGAAGTCAAAGATTTTATTTGGCGGAATATTATATGCCGATTCAGTGTACCAAAGAAAATTATATGTGATAATGGCCCTCAATTTATTAGAGCTCAATTCACAGAGTTCTTTCAAAGTTGGAAAATTAAAAGGATTATGTCTACACCTTATCATCCGGTGGGTAATGGGCAAGCAGAATCAACAAACAAGGTTATTATCAACAATTTAAAAAGGTGATTAGAGGAATCAAAAGGTAACTGGCCTGAAGTGTTACCTGGAGTTTTATGGGCATATCGCACAACTGCAAAAACGAGCACAGGAGAAACACTGTTTTCATTGGTTTACGGAGTTGAGTCTTTAATTTCAGTTGAGATAGGAGAACCAAGCACACGGTTCACACAAGCGGCACAAGAATCTAATGACGAGGAGATGCGGGTCAATCTAGATTTACTTGAAGGGAGGAGAGAAGCTGCATTAATAAGAATGGCAGCACAAAAATAAGTCATAGAATGATATTACAACAGGAAAGCATGCCTTAGATTCTTCAAAGTTGGGGACTTCGTGCTTAAAAAGGTTTTTCAATCTACGGAAGCATCTAATGCGGGTAAATTAAGTCCAGCTTGGGAAGGACCCTATAGAGTTCGTGATATTGCAGGAAAAGGAGCATATGAATTGGAGACAATGGATGGCAAGACACTACCTTCACATTGGAATGCTGTTCATTTGAAGAGATATTACTTCTCAGGAATACCCACGGTCAGGTATCACCATTTTGCTTTTAATTTTTTGAATTGTTAAAATTTTACTAACAATTTTAGATGATAGGCAAAAAGCTAGCACGTACTAAATGATGAGTCACGACCTGTAAAGCACACTGAATAACCTAAAATTCCTGGCCTACGGTTACAATTATTCTGATAGAAATTCGAACGGGTTAAGCAGTCTTCATCTATAATCGCACCTCTGAGTCCCGTATGTTTTTCCTTTTCAGGAAAAGGACCAAATGAGAGAAACAATCAAGTGCTTGAGGCTTCATACTTCAACACTCAAACACTTGGGGGACTACATAATATACACAAGTATGTATAAAAAAGGCAAAGAAGATTGAAGAAAAATCAAGCCTGAAAAAGTCAAGTGCAGAGTAAAAGTCACACGAAGTCACGAGCCAAGGCTAAAGAAAACCTAACTGTAGTTAGGGTAAAAGCTATGTACTAAAGCAGGTTATAAAGAAAAACCTTGCGTTTATTGTTCTGAAACGGGTTATAAAGAAAAACCTCATGTTTATTATTTTTTCCTAAAACTCTGTTACAAGAAAAAACAATTACAAGAAAGTTATAGATGTAATTCAAATACATGTAAAGCGTTATTCAAAACTGGACAAAGTTCAAATAAAAAAAAAACTTATCAATGTTATTTCAAAAGAAACATGTGTGTTCCTATTTCTTTTATCGTATGATAACACCATTATGAAGTTGAGACGTCTTCTTCATTAAGTGTCGAAATATAAAAGGGCCCTCTTTTATAAAACTCATGTTTAAATTATTTAGCCATGAGATTAACAGAAGCATCTTTCGAAGAACAAAAATGCAAACTATTCTATAAGTCCTTAAGAATAAAACAAACAGAAGTTTAAGATAATAACATAAAAAACTTCTTAAATACTTAAGACTAAGTACGAACTTAGTCATAAAACTACGAAATTGTTTATACAGATTGCCCCATAAAAGACTTGGGGACTTATGTTTCCAAAACCAACCCTCAAATGAAGCTAAGGGTTTAATCACAATTTTCCAAAATAAACCCTTAAATGAAACCAAGGGTTTTTAACATAACTTTCCAAAGTGGTACCTGCAAAAAAGAAGGAATTCAAGACAGTGTAAATTTTTTACTAAGAAGATGAGGGAACTGAAGAAGGTGTATCAACGGCAACGGGCTCAACTTGGGCAGGAGCATCAACAGTTGCGGGTTGATCTTCATTCTCAGCAACTGGCTCGACAAGGCTTGGAACAGTTGGGATACCCGTATTAACTTCAATACCCACGGGAGCTTCGGCCATAGGAGAAGGAAAATCTTGAGTTTGTTGAGCCTTCTCAATGGTGTCATTGATCTTAGCCAATTCAGAGTCTAAGTTAAAATTTTCTCGGCCAACTTCAATTAGGGTATCACGGCGTGAGTTCAGAAATGCCCAACTTGCCTCAATAGCAGATTTCTCTTCAAGGATCTCATAATCCATTGCCCAATCAGCAATCTCATTCTTTATTAGCTCCTTATTTTCAGCCAGGATAGAGTTGTAAGAAGCTTGAAGAGAGGCATGGGAGCTTTCTAAAGCACGCACCTTATCTGAAGAGACTCGAAGGTCTTCTTGTGCTTGAGTTAGGCTTTGCACGAGCTCCCCAGAGTAAATCTCTTTTTGATTCAAGAGAATTTTCAAATCTCTGTTCTCTTCACTAGCTTTGGATAGTTGTTCAGAAAAGGTAGACTCAAGACGCTCTTTTTCTTTTTCTGCTAGGCTTGAGGAAGCTCTTATAACCGCTAACTCTGAAATTAGAGCCCGCACTTGCTGCTCTAAGGTACTCCTGCTCTCTTGCAAATCTTCTATGTCAATTTGTGCACCTTCAAATTGTTCCTTCCAATTAATTGCCTCAAACTGAGTCACGTGCTAATTTCTTTGAATCACGTGCTGCCTTCTCCAAGAGGGGAATTCTGTTCATCATTTCTGTACCAATGAGATTGGCCTAAGGAAAATTGGAAAGAGAAATTAGAATTCCAAAGATAAAATAAAAAAAAAAGAGAAAAAAAGAAAAAAAAAAGGAAAAAGGAAAAAGGAGTAAAAACCTTCAAGGTAGCATGGACAATATCGTTCATCAGGGTCAGGGAACTATGGCTCTCCAACTTTGCTTTTTCAATCGGGCCAATCAAAGGCTCCAACCATATATCAGCCTGACCTGATTTCCTCAAAAGGCTACTCTCAGCAGGAACTTCAATAACCACACTTCTCATAGTGGCACTTCTATTTGAAGAACCCACCTTAGTATGATGAACGATTGGAGGTGGAATTGTCAAAGGAGGAGTGGCGGAAGAAGTAAAGAATAGTTGAGGTAAGAACAGTCGAGGTAGGGACAATTGAAGAAGGAACAGTAACAGCTGGAGGTGGCAACGAAGGAAGCACATGCACGAGAGTTAAAAAAGAGACTAGGGGTGTTTCATCTAAGACAGGCCCTAAATTACCATTATCAAAACCAATAACAAAAAGTTGTTCAATGGACTCAAGAGTATCAACATGGTCAATATCATCGTCAGGAATTACCACCGGGGCATCAATAGGCTCGGTGAGAGAAATAGATTGGCAAGGGGATGCCTCAGCCTCATCATTAGAAACGATGCATCTTCGTGCTCGAGGCCGTCTTACTAAAGAGCCCTCGTCATCCTCATCCTCTTCAGAACTTTCTTCTTCAACGGCTTTTCTCCTCGAAGAACCCAAAATTATTGCTTGAGCCCTTTCCAAAAAGATACGAGTTCCTGAAGAAGCACGAGAAGAGCAACTGCTTCAGCGATAAATCCTCGAATAGCAAATCCTGATAAAAAGAAGGATGAAAGTTAGAACAATAGAGGAAAATATTTATATACGTGAAAGATAAAATAGAAACTATTACCATGAGTCTTTACTTTCCAACCGTAACGGGTGGAAAGGTTTTTCCAGGACCTACCCTCTATTGGAGCGGTCTTCAGGAATTTATCTACCCAACCACGGAAGTTGGGTACATCCTCCACAACTTCCATGGTTGCTAAAAAAAAAGGAAGCAACATTAGAGAAATTGATAAACTTGAAAGAAAAAGGCACGAGAAGGATAAAAAAAAACTTACGTGCAAAATTCCACTTCTTAGGGAATGGAACGTTATCTTCACCCACTAAGCCATTAGTAGGGGCAGCAACAAACCGAGCATACCAGCCACTGTCCTTGTCATCTTCACGGCTCACTAAACCCCTCTTGCTCCTGGCCACTAGGGTAAAAACGCCATTGCGGAAAAGCCTAGGGGAGTAGAGGTGAATTAGGTGAGGGAAAGTAAAGCAAACATCTACCATGTTGGTTAAATGCCTTAAACAGGCAACATCCCTCCATATGATTGGGCCAATTTGACCTAAACAAACATCAAAGAAGCAACAAAAATCAAGAATCACTGGGTCAATAGCTGGTCTAAACCCTAAAGTGAAAGGGTATGTATAGACAAAAGAAAACCCCGTCAAATAATAAGTGATTCTCTGATTTGGGTTAGGAATAATAATAGGAAAATCATCATTCCAATGGAAATCCTTATGAACTACAGGAGCTAAAATTTCTGTAATTTGAGTGGGGAAAGCATCAGCACGGTCTAAAGTAAGAACCTGATTCCTAAGAGATTCCCCGTCATGATAAAAAGATAATTCCGTAGGGATTATCTCTTCTACTAAAGGCTCACGTAATGGTTCAGAAGATTCTTTACCCCTAAAAGAAGATTTTTGAGAAAGGGAACCTCTGGTTCTAGAAGAAGGACCAGAACCAGGAGATAAAGCAGAAGAGCCTCGTGCAGATCCTGAACTATGATACCTGCCTCCTCTTCTGCCCCTACTAGGAGCACTAGGGAAGGTATCAACAATGGAATCCTTCTAGGGTTAGGGTTTGATGAAGACATAATGAAAAAGGATGATACAAGGAAGAAATAAGCAGAGATTTGAGAAATAAAGTGTTCAGTAAAACTTTATGAGGTAAGGACAAAGAAGGGAGTTATATTTATACTAATGAACAACCGTCAAAGGGAAAAGTGCAATGATGGAAGAACCATAATAATGATAGCTGACACTTCATGAATAGGGAAGCCGAAAAGAAAGCCTAAAAAAGTGCTGCAAAACTGTAGAATCAATAGGAAGGTGACACATGTGAAACACATTAAATGGAAGTGACAATTGAAGCGCCAATTCTGACATAGCATTAATGGTGACAAAAATTCCCGTTTTAATGAAATCCACTTCCCAAATATTCAATTGATGAATAAATGGCAAGTGGGGGGACAATCTGTATTGGAAAAATTGAGTTTACATATTAAAGTAGTATGGAGATGACGTGTCGTGACACATAGACTGGTCAAATGATCAAAGAGTTACAACTAGCCAAGAGGCACAAGTAGCAATGGATACGAGCAAAGGCAAAGGAAGAGGCACGGGCGATGATTCAAGGAATTCAGCGCCCGTACCTATTCAAGAACGTTTAAATTCAAGAATCAAGGAGAATCAAGGGAATGAATTTGATAGCGCATGAGAGTCCAAATACAGTATTTGATAAGCATTAAATGCTAAAAACGTTAGAAAATCTGTCTTAAATATAATGATTATGTAACACAACATTTAATGTCATTAATTACCGATAATAACCTTATTATGACAAAGGCAAGACACATATCCCCAAAATAGCTATAAAAGGGAGGGGTCTGAATAATTGTATGGACACGAGATATCATCTGAATACATTTTGGTTTACTTGTTTTATTCGATTATATTCTGACTTTACAACTTACTTTCTTTTATATATTCTTGTGATTATCAGTAACTCGTGTTCTTCTAAATTATAGCTTTAGTCAAAATTCTATTTTTTGGTTAAACAGGTAGGTAAATAATGGACAAAGGGAATAGTTAAGAAATCTGAAGCTCTTAATTTACTTGGAACAAATGAAGTAGTTGGATTTGGATGGTTATAGATGATCTACCTGGCCGGCATCATATCCTCCCATCAGCCGAACTCGAAGGAAAAACGGGAAGGAAGGACAGGATATCATGTTGTGGAACGGTTGTCTTATGTGAAGTAAGGTGCTCATGTCAAAGATATGCCAATTTCCATTGATTTTACTTCATTTACTGGAGGTGGTTGCTTGCTCTTTTGCAAAATATTATCAGTAATATTTCTTTTGATGTTCTAATAAATAACGTAAAATTATTTGAATCAATTCAACAGCACTTCTGCTTGTCAAGCTCTTAGCATTAATTGGTAACTTCTTACTTATGTGAACGTAGTAAGATTGCTATATCATTTAACTCAGTTTATGGATGATTGCAATTTTCACAGGTATTGAAGAAATAACTACTTAATTTTGTATGCCCTGATGGTCTGACTTTCATGTCCAACGGAAATTGGTAAAGGCCTATTTTATGCTCTTTGCTGTTCTTGAGTTATTCAATTATTTTCCAGAGTATGTTACCATAGACAAGTAAAAGATTTTACGCGGTGTAGAATCTTGTCTTAATGATTTGGTTTCTGTTTTTGTACCTCAATATGATGGATATATTTTATTTTTTTTAATTTGTTGTCTTTTGAATACTAGTCTTGAGGCTAAGAGTTAAAANTTTTTTTTTTTTTTTTTTTTTTTTTTTTTTTTTTGTGGCTTGTATCTCCTTTGCTTATAGTAATAGTGAATCTGCATTGGGCATAATATTACTACTTTATAGAATCTCCAGAAAGCTGAAGAGTGGGCTGATCACGTACACCGTATTGCTCCACAGTACTGGTAATTTGCTGTCTTTTGAATACCAGGCTATGTATAATAGCCTGGTTTGTCTTGGAAACTAAGGAGCATTAAACGTAGATGATGGTACTACTAGTACTACTGCTTCTACTCCTGTAATGATGGCACATGATGCGTCACTTGTAACAGTTTAGATCTCTCTCTATATATATATAAATTATCCAGTTAACCAAAAAAAAAAATCTAGTTCAAGAGTATGGCATATTAGCTGGAAGCAAATCAAAAAGCTATATCTTCTGTCCTAATACAATGTATATTCAACATTTTCATGTGACTGCCTGAGATTCTATAATTGACGATATTAGGGTTTCTAGCATCGTCAATATCTTAGAGTATTTTATTTTTACCTAGAATATGTGTAACCATAAAAGTATGATAAATGTACTGTTTACTTCCTGTAGTCAGGGGCAGGGTTGCACGATGTAGCTAGTCACGCTTTTTTCTTTCTGATGCTTTATAATTTAGCGCTCCTCTCTTACGGATACAGTAATTGCTTATGTTTGCTGGTGCTTACAAGATTCGCTATCTTCTTATCGCATTTACAGAATGTTACGTTTCATAAGACTCTTGATGCACATTGAGTGATTCCGTGCTTTTGTTACCACATTTTTTACCCCTCATATATATTCTGTAACTTATGCATTTACTGCTCTCTTGGTTTACAGGTATATTTGATTCTTTGCTGCTATCACTTCTTTTTTAATCACTCCATCTTGGATTTCATTTCTCTCCTGACCTTCTGTTTGTTATTACACGTCAAAGCTTTCAGAATTTTTGTCTTGAAGCAGTGGTGAACCATGTATGTTTTCTTAATCTTCGTAAACATTATCTTTAACATTTGATCTATTTCTCTGCTTGAATGTCCTTTGGCTGCACAGCATAATCGATATTGCACTAGTGCATGTCTAACATTTTTCTAGCCTTAGTTCTGTTTTAACCTTGTCCAGTTCTTTGTTGGGATTGTCAACACTGGAAACCCCAAGTTACACCAGACTCATCTTGCTGGTATATTATGAGTATCCTTTGTCGATTGTGAAATTCCTTGCAGAATATTTTTCTTAACAAACAACGAGGAGCCAGTGTTTTTCTCGTGTCATGATTATCTTTTTGGAACAATCTATTTTTTATCATTTGAAAAATTGTATCCGAGGTGATTAGGCAGGATATGGCGACGCTTCAGATTTCCGAGGACATGACACTTGATAGGAACATGTGTAGGTCGAGTATTAGGGTTATAGGCTAGGAGGTAGTTGAATTTTGCCTTATGCCATAACTTTGGGAGACTAGTTTGGTAGGGATACTATTTTGCTTTGGCTATACATCATTTCTCTATTTTCACGTTGTTCCTATTTTTCATATATATGTATGTATATATATACTTTCATGCTATTTCAATGGTGTTACTAATATTGTCTTCGTTTGTCTTTTTGTCTTCTTGAGCCGAGGGTCTTCCGGAAACAGCTTCTCTACTCATTCGGAGTAGGGGTAAGGTCTGCGTACACACTACCCTCCCCAGACAGACCCCACTAGTGGGATTTCACTGGGTTGTTGTTGTTGTTGAAAAATTGTATCATCTAATATCAAGATCCTATTTGATTTTCAAATATTCTTAAAGTGTTTCTAAATGGAAGTCAATTAGTCGACTTTAATTTGTTTTCTTGACAATCCAAGCTATTTGCTCTTTAACTAAAATGGCATGGTGACACTTTTCAAATTATTGGTGATGGGAACCTGGCCTCCGTTGATGCAGGTATCCTGATCTTAGGGCTTCTTCAATTTCCATTATATCTGCTTAGAAGAATTATTTGCACATAAAGGCCATCTTTTGTAATTCATATTCAACACAAACCGATCGTATTTGTTAATGGAAAACTTTACTGAACCAGCACTTTCAAATAGGTCTCAGGAATGATTATTTTGGTCATGGAGCCTAGCCAATTAGTCCTGAAGTGACTTATTCTAGTTTTATTGCTTCTCTCAGTGCTCTGATAAAACGGTGTAGAGTGTAAAATGAAAAATTTACTTGAGATATGTTAAATATAAAATACTAGTTAATGTATAGGGATTAACTGTACATACTACTTATTTGTGTAAATGTTCTCTATGTACATAACACTTACTTGTGTAAATGTTCTCTGATATATACACATAAAGAATGTGTAGGCAGACTACACGTTATTTTGACTCCCAATATATTCCTAGTCTTTCACAATATGAAGTCTTGTCTGTTTTGTGGATCGATGAAAATGAGAATTTACAGACAAGAAATGTAAAGATGATATGTGTACACTTGTAAAAGGATGTATATTTGCAGGAGATATACAAGGTCACGCATCATTTGGATTAGGGTGTCCAAAAGGCATATGTGTATCGGCCCTAGATTTGCTGCTCAAAATCTTTTAATACGATATCGATCTGAACCCAGTATTTGGCAACCTGTAGTGACACGTGTAAGTCTGTTTTTAACTCTACAAATGCGGAAGGGTGATGGAAAGTTAGGTGTTCGCAATAATTTTCTTATCATATTTGGTTTTCCTATCTCTTGAAGAAAATGGGCAATATAATTACCTTAATTGAGTTTTCCTTTTTGTAAAAGGAAACTATAAACCTCCAATATTTGGTAGTCCTTTTGCTTGTAGGAAAAGGTTTGGACTTCTATAAATTGAGGATCCTTCCTTCTCATTCAGTAACATCCACAATGTAGCCATAAGGGGCTTGAGAGTCTTATTTAGGGGAAGAACTTTACGGGACAAGTGTTAGTGTGTCACTTGTGTTTGCCTCTTCGTGAGGTTGTTTTCTCGATATTTTGTACTCTCTTTTATTATAGTGGATTGCCCATCTCCGCTGTGAACGTAGGTCAGTTGACCGAACCACGTTAAATGTTTGTGTCTCTTTTGGTAGATTTCTCTTTTGTTGTTGGATATATCTTCGTTCAAGATTAGCTTACCAGCTTCCGCATGACACCTGGTTTTTTCGGTTCTAAACAATATATACATTATATGGGGTCAAATTTAACCCGCCACGTCGTTACGTTGGCATAGATGACCGTCAGGCGTGCACGTACTAAGAAAGGGGTACGGCCCAGGATGGGGGAACAAGCGGCACCTTAGGCCCCGTCGTCCTGTCGAGGGCATGTATTCAGTTCGTGTATATTTAGTATTTCGAGGAGGGTCCCTTGATATATAAAAGGGACTCCAAACATTGTAATGGGGGAGGAAGGAAACTATTATCTATCTCTCTCTCTCTAAAAACCACATTCTTTATCTTTCAATCTGCTGAGATCGAAAACGAAAAAATACGTCATATATCCCAAGGTCTTATTATATTCGATTACGATTTACCCTTGATTTATTTCGATTGATTTGCTCGGAAAGTATTTGATAACTTTTGAGTCAAACATACATCGTCTATATAAGGATTCTCGAATGATCTTATACATCAACCATTAATGCCTCATGCATTTTGCTTTAATGTGCTAATATAAAGATATTTGAGATGATTAATTCCTGGTTTTACAGTTCTGACCAAGCTGCTTTTCTAACTCAATGAACTTTTAGGTAGCTTATATCTTGCTACCATGTGTGGTCCGAGTAGCTGATAATATCACTGCTAGAAATTCGAAAAAAAGCGATCAAAGTTGGTTGCTTTCAGGTCACAAAGCGACCAAAAAACGTCCAAATGGGGTTGGTCGCTATTTAGCGACCAACTTTGATCTCTAAGGTAAAAGGACTAAATATTCCTGGTAAATAACATATCGATCAACTTTGGCCGCTTTAATATTTTAATAATATAAATTTAGCGACCAAAGTTGGTCTCTAAATTTAAATTATATTTTATTTATTTATTATTAATAAGAATATAGCGACCAACTTTGGTCTGTAAACCAAATATTATAATTTAAAATCTGAAAAATAGCGACCAAAGGTGGTCGCTCTTTTTCAATTTTTTTTCATTTTTTCTGGGCAATAGCGACCAAAATTGGTCGCAAATTTCAAGAATTCAATTATTTTTTAAACTTAAGCAACCCAAATTGGTCGCTATTGTCCTGGATTTTTTTAAAAATAAAATAGCGACCAACTTGGACGGGAGTTAATTAGCGACTAACCTTGGACGCTATTGCCCAGAAAATATTTTTTTTTAATAGAAAAGCGTCCAACAAGCGACTAAAGTTGGTCGCTTTTCTGGGTATAATTTTGGCAGAAACTGCCTGTTTTGGCAGCTACACCACCTGTCAGCATACCAAATTCTCTATTACAAGCAACAACAACAACAAGTACTAATAACAAAACCAACAACAACACCACAACATTAACAACATTAAAACCAACAAAGTATAAAGTCCAATAGAACTAACACATTAAGCTAACAAAACTAAGTTAACGCTTATTACAAGCTCATTTGAAAACCGGTTCTATTTGTCTAGTTCAAAGTATATAAAAGTCAATGAGTGTTTTGTACATCATTATCATCACCGTCTGATGAACTTTCATCACCACGATGGTATACCGAAGGGGTCTACTTGTGGAGGATGGGAAGAATGATCATGGGGAGGACGAGAGGAACGAGCATGGGGAGGAGGAGAGGAACGAGCATGGGGAAGTCGAGCCTCTGGTGATGACTCACGAGACCGGGGAATCGAAAAACTTCCAGAAGCTAGGAGAGATTTGAGCTGCTCTTGCATGCCCTGGCACTGAGCTTGCATGCCCATGTACTAAGCATCTCTAAGTTTTTCTCTTTCCTTGGCTGCTTCTAGCTCGGATGTGAGCTTTGTCGCAGTCTCTCCCGCATAGCGGAGAGACTCTCCCCATCAAGTTGCTCGCCTTGCGAGGAAGTCCCTATTCCTTGCATTCCACACTTATAGCGATGGAATTTCTTAGTAGGAAGCCCGTATACCTTCCCCTATTTTGGACCGCCAGCAGCCTCCGTCCACATTCTTTCAGCATGCTCGTCCGAAGGTTGGATTGGCTTGCCCGACTCATTAGGTGGCTGACTGCGTATGAATTCCTCCACTTCAGCTGTGAAGCGACCCTATAAGAAAAATTACATTGAATTAGTATTTTAAAATTTATATAAAAGTAAATCAAAATACTTAATGAAAAGTGAAAACTTATATGTACAGTCGAGGCTCGGCCCTCGACCCACCTTTCTTGATTCGTCTCTTTCTTCTTCTTTACAATATGAGTCTCTTTGAATAGCTCAGGTTAGTTCATCGGACGCTCCAACTTCTTTTCCTGAAAACTCATAAATTTTAGGTAATAAACAGAATAGATATACTTTGAAAATGAAAATAAATTAAGCAATTACGTACCAATCTTCTTTGTATTGTCCTTAGACTGATCGTACCTCCAATGTGCAAGGATCCTCCCTTCTCAGATACGCGAGCTTTCTTTCCTTTTTCGATCTTCTCTAAAAAATTTGCGGTAAGCCATTGCCTTTGCAAATACTCCCATAAATTCTGAAGCAACCAACTAGGCTTCGGGTTCAACTTTCTCGCTTTGGAGAACAATGCGACAACCGCTTGTGAGCTTTGAGATGAAAATTTGCATCCACTTTCGCACTATGGCAGTGTTCCCATACACGCTTGCTCTGTATTTCAAAAATTAAATATTATATGGAAATAATATAAATATAAATAATTATACTGCTTAAAAGAACATTTATACCTTAAATTGATTGAAAATTTGCTCATTCAGTGAGAATGGGAATTCACTCTAAGTCGCATAAGGGCCATCATAAAGCTTTCTGGTGGCCTTGGTGATTATCCTCATAGTAATATTACTCGGGATGAACCTGCTATTTAATAAAATAAACACATTAATATCTTAGTACAAACTGTACAAAACAATAAAAGTAAAAATAACAAATAACTCTTACCCATCACCCTTAGGGACTATGATGATCCTACCATATTGATCATAATGCACCTCCTCGTCATCATCAGCATCATCGTCCGAAGCATGTATATCTGTCACGACCCAAACCCCGTACTGGTCATGATGGCGCCTCTCGTGAAGACGAGGCCAGCCAACTAACCCAACTCGTCTTTTCAGAAAGAGTTAAACATAAATAAACGGCTTAAATATGACTTAATAGTACTAATTAGCGGAAACACAACCCAACACAGCCCTAATCGAGGTGTCACAAGTCACGAGCATCTATCTGAATGTAAATCCATTACAAGGTCTAAAATATACAAAACCGGAATAATGAAGAAAAGAGAGAAACATGGTGCTGCGAACGCTGACAGTCACCTCGTTAACTCATATAACTTTTCCTCTGATCGGCCAAACCCGCTTCCGGGTGAATAGGTACATGCATCTGCACACGAGGTGCAGGGAGTAAAGTGAGTACTCCAACTCAGTGAGTAATAAGGGTAAATAACAACTGAGCAGTAAGAAATCACGTAAAGCAAACCATCATGCAGTATAGAAGCAGGGTACAATCCTTTGAGAAAACAGTGAAGCTGTGAAACCTTTAGAAATATCTTGGCTCAGTTTAAATCTCTTTTGAAAATGATCTTTTCAACAGTTACGAAATGATTTCAAAATGGTTAGTGCCGATAAGCACAGAAAACCTACCCCTCGGGCACAAATACCACAGTATAACAACTAAAAAGACAAGTAAATATGCAAGATGAGCACATAAAAGTTCGCCCCTCATGCAATATCTCAAAATAGTACCAGCCCCTCGGGCTCAATATCAATTGCTCAGAACAGTATCAGCCCCTCGGGCTCAGTATCAGTCACTCAGCATAGCATCAGCCCCTCGGTCTCACTCTCAGATCATATGGGTACCCGCGCTCACTGTGGGTGTGCAGACTCCGGAGGGGCCCCTTACGGCCCAAGCGCTATATCAACATAAGGCCTGAAAGCCTTCTCATATCACTCATAGGGCCTGAAAGACTCCTCACATCACTCACAAGGCCCGAAAGCCTCCTCACATCACTCACAAGGCCTGAAAGCCTCCTCACATCACTCACAAGGCCTGAAAGCCTCCTCACGTCACTCACAAGGCTTGAAAGCCTCATCATGTCACTCAAGCCACCTCGTGGCATATAAATTTATCTCAGGCCCTCGACCTCACTCAGTCCAGAAAACATCATAAGCCCCTCGGGCATCAATAAAATAGTAGTGCTCAGCCCAAACAATAGTAGAAATAGTATAATTAACAGGACTGAGTTCAAGTAGTATATCAAATAGTGAGGAAACAGTGATAAAAATCCACGAAGGACACAAGTAGTCAGCATGAAGCCCAAAATATGGCAATAAGCCCAAATCATGTTGATAACAAACACATCTCAGCTAAATGCGCGGTAAAAATATCAATCGAGATAGACCAAGTCACAATCCCCAGTAGTAAGTAATCTCGCGCTCGTTATACAATGTGTGTTTCACCTTAATATAGCACTATGTTGTGCAAATTCGGGGTTTCAAACTCTAAGGATATCATTTACAATCATTACTCACCTCGAACCGGTGAAATATCTAGCTCGCGACGCCTTTGCCCCTCAAATCGGCCTCCACGCGCATCGAATCTATCCAAAAACAAAGCGAATACATCACAATATGCTAAGGGAATAAAGCCCAAGCGAAAACAAACAATAACAGGCACAAATCCTGAAATTACCAAAACCCGAGCCCCAGGCCCACTTCTCAAAACCCAGAAATTTTCACATCAACGGATTCCTTACCTCGCCACGAGTTCATACATATCAAAATCACAAGAATCGGAGTTCAATTGACCCCTCAAATCCCTAATCTTAGCTCTCTTAAGTTCAAGCCCTAACCTCCATTTTTAGTCCATGATTTCTTAGATTTCCAGGCTTAATTCATGTAATAATACCATAGGATTGTGTTTTAGGTCCAAGAATCCTTACCTTATCGAAGCTCCTTGAAATCCCTCTTCAAAATCGCCCACAATTCTCCAAGTTCGAAGTTAGAAATGAGAAACCCTTAAACATTCGCGAAGAAGACCAATTAAATATTCTGCCCAGTCATTACCGCTTCTGCGGTCATAATTTCGCTTCTGCGACCACCACTTCTGCGGTTCCTCCCTCCACTTCTGCGGAAAATAACTTAACACCCCAGGCTGCATCTGCGGTCTAAAAGTTGCACCTGCGACTCCGCATATGCGGGTCCCCACTTCGCATCTGCGATCCAGCCTAGCCATCCCCTTTTCCGCTTCTGCGACTTCCACACTTCATATGCGATACCGCTTCTACGGTTCCAATTCCACATAAGCGGAAATACCAGAAGCAGCAAGCCTGCAATTTGCACAAGTCCAAAATTCATCCCGATAGCCATCCGAAATCACCCGAGGCCCCCGGGACCTCAACCAAAAGTGCTAACCCATCCTAAAATATCATCCAAACTTGTTCCAATCATCAAAACACCTCAAATAACACCAAAATACTCAAATTATATCGGATTCACGCCTAAGTTCTTCTAAAACTTCCAAAACACGCATTCGATCAAAAACCCAACCAAACGACATTCGAATGACCTGAAACTTTACACACACATCCCAAATCACTCAACAAAGCTACAACCACTATCAGAATTCCATTTCGACCCTCGGATCAAAATCTTACCTATCAACCGGAACTCGCCAAAATACTAACTTCACCAAATCAATCCTAATTCTATACCGGACCTCCAAAATCACTTCCAATCACACTCCTAAGTCACAAATCATCTAACGAAGCTAACCAAATCATAAAAACTCCGATCTGAGCTCATATACAAATAAGTCAACTCTCGGTCAAACCTTTCAAATTCAAAGCTTCCAACTGAAACTGTTCATTCAAATTCATTCCAAACCTTCCTGAAACCAAAACCAACGATCTACATTAGTCATAATACATAACACGGGCAAGTCATGCCTGAGAGCTGGCGATCAAAGTGCAAAAGTTCAAAATGATCGGTTGGGTCGTTACATCCTTCCCCTCTTAAACATACATTCATCCTCGAACGTACCCGGAGTTGTTCTAGAAGCCAATCAATAGCTGAATAACCTTATCAAGCGTAAAACCGGCGGTGATCCCACGATACCCTATCTCATATAGGTCCGATAACACATTGTAACTGAAATTTCACCATCCAATCTGGCCCATAAGCCATAGAACCACATTTCACTTTCCGAAATCATACACAAGATCAGAACCTCACGTCTCTATTCAGAATAAGCCGGAACCAGCTGTAATAACCCATACCTGCAACCTCAGGTGCAATCATATGATATACCACATAACTCAAACACTCGAAACGATAACGTCTATTCACAGCAGCTGCACACAACACCCGAATACCGGTAGACAACCTCTTATCAACTAAGGTCTTATTCCAACACTTCAATATACTGCTAATGATAAATGAAACATGCAATAAACTGTAAGCATCTCTCAGGTCAACCATTCATGAAGTCACTTCCTTTTTGGCTAATACCGCAGCAGATTTTCGAGCCGAACCTCGACATTATCCTTCCAACAAGCTGAAATCACATCCGTTCGTATTCATTAATGATCCCAATAATCACATCACTCTGGTGACATGACACATCAATACAGGCCTAAGCCACAACTTGTATAATTTGTGCACTAATAAGAAACAGTCTAAATATACTCAAATCATGAAAATGACCCCAAACGAAAGAGTTGTACTTCAAGCTCATCAGTACCATCACAACACAAGCTGAGACCATGTCTCACACCATATAAATAGAACACATGAATCTACCCCGAAAGGTCATATCACCATGTAGCCTCGCTACAATGCGCGATCCTATCCAAACACTGTTACACATGAAACACCCCAAGTCACTATGCTCAAAATTCGACGGCCACGGAGAATTTGATGTATGGGACCAAAGCAAATCATTACACCAATGGTGAAACGAATAACATATGCCACGCAACCCGATAGGACATAACCAATACGCCATTCACTGAGCAACGCTCAATTACTTTTCCCGCTTGAATTCCACTAAAAGACTCCAATTGAACCGCACCGTATGTGCCTATAACCAAAAAATCATAACATCTCACAACACAGAAAGGTAACTCATAGATCTCCCCGGATCGCTGATAAGCTCAACAACGGCCGAATTAATACCTTCCTCAACAATGCCATTCGTAACCAACCCAGCCGACTCAAGATAGAACACTCACCCACATTGGCCTGCCAACGAACTCCTTATCGAGGAAGCCTGAAGCTGGTCCTTCTACCTCTATAACTCTACCGATGCTATACGATACGATACAAGGCACCAAATCCACATCCTTGCACGGCGACATGCCCAGCCACAAGAAACACCTCTGAGAAGTCCCTCACCACCGGAACAAAATAAATATGAGGAGCCTTAGCACTGGCACTCATCATAAGAGCCCAAATAAGGAAGACAAATCCTTCCTAGCCGCCCGCTGGGTCTTCAAAATATAAAAAATCCCAATAGGACATAATCCGTCGAACATCGCCACCCAATCCGTGGTATTTCCCGACATAGCCAACAGCGCCATCTTCCGCAATAGTCCAGAATAATACAACACGGAAACAACCAGTCTACACCCCAATATCATATCCGCAATCTAACATACCAAGCAATGAAAGATCCCCTGGGGCTTCCAAATCCCGGTAGTTGCTAAACAGTGCCGATGCACACGATCTACGACCACAACATAGCCTGGATATGAGAATTTTTTGTCTCCAATTCCGCGTAGCACACAAATCACCATACCTGATCCCAAATTCCGCTGTCCGCATAGATATCACACCTCAGGTACCTAGTCATTTACACGAAAGATATTCTAAAATTCCCATGTGCCATACAAGCAACTTGAATATCAGCAGTCGATCCAGCGTGAAAGTGTCGCAATACTAATGAAGTGCCATCAACTTAATCACATTGCCCTTTTTCTGAAGCCTATACTCTCGTCAAATCACTTCCAAATAACAATACCATTTCCTTAATCATCTAAGGCTACCCGCTTCCTAAGAGTGTTATGAACTTCCTTTCAGATCTAAACTGAAACCTCATACGCGCAAATCTCGATCCTCCACCACATACCGCATATACCACACCATCCAAGGATAACAGGAAAACTTTTATCTCCCTTCCGAGCCACAGACATCTACGCACTCAACTAGTCAAGAACTTCCATTGATCCCATCTAGAAGAAAAATCATTACACATCCCATACCTCTCATATTCATAGAAAATGCACTTCTCCAGCCATGGTAGAAATCAACAAGAACATCTCCCAATTCCGTTTGCACAAATTAAACTGCCAGGGCTGAATCCTTCTAACTAGACCAAGCTAAGCAAGCCATCAAAACCCATGAGCATTGCTGCAAAATACCTGTAAGAACCATTACCTCGAACACATACAAAGAATTGATCATATCCTTACCATTCCGATTCGGTCTACTATCAGACTATTCCATCTATTTAAATTTCCTTCTGGTTCATTTTCAACTTGATGCTCCCTCTTGCTGTAGTACCACAATCTCTCAACCCAGGCTCACTACACGAGACCCAAGCACAAGACCATACTGACTAAGACCCATAAGCCGCTGAATACTCTCTCAAATCTCCCCAGAAACACCACATTTCAGAATTCTTTACTTTGAAGAACTTCCTGCAAATCTAAATTCGTTATCTTTACCTTCCAGATACTGATACACAGGATCCCATAATTGACATGAAAATACCACAAGTCTTGACCTTTTTCCAATGAAAACACAGTCTCTAACCACATACGCAACCTTAAGATACCCGATTATTTCCTGTAGAATCTTGAACACATTAGAACCATTCTCAAAAGTCATTCACTCTTATTCAAACTACAAATTACCTGACCTAACGGACAGAACCACTCGTGCCTCATTGGCACCCCGATACCGCAAAATGAAATCCCCATCCCAATAAAACCAAGCAACTTTGCCAACAACACTCTAGACATTCTGCGATTCTCATACCCTATGAAGCATAGTATAACCTTTGTCAAAATTTTCCTTTACTCTAGCCATAGCTAAATCACTCGCACGCCCCAAACTGGAACCAACGTAGCACCTAACCATGCAATCAACTGCTCACAGCAGACTTCCCCACTTGGCTCGAAGCCATGGATCGAGATTCACTCAATAACTCATAACATTTTTACTCTATTAATGCCACAATACCACAATGAGATTAAACTCAAATCATTTATATGTTTGTGAAAACACAGATCATCCAGTATTGTAAATCCTCTGCAAATCTCGCATTCAGCACCGCAACAGTTAAGTCCACTCTCTTAAGCAACCAAAAATTTCAAATTTTAACACGTACCCTTCAATTACACATGAGATCTTCTAACCTACACATAAGGATCACACCACTTCAGAACACTCCACAGGAGATAACCCACCTGTTTCGCCTCAATATAACATTTCCGAATACTTTCCACCATCATACATATTACACAGTTACTTAGTCTTCCTGAGTTTGAACTCATACCGCAACATGAAATTTACTCACTCCCAACTAGGAGACACGAAAAGGTTCTTCACGTACCCATAACTCGGAGCTACACATACAATCACAATGGAAATCATATACTTAATAGTTCACCTATCATCCAGCAGATCTTCCTCGTCACTTCCAAGTTACATAGATACTCATCACATGGCTATTCAACCATCACTTCCACTAATAGGGACACTACCGAACAAATAAGTTCAAAACACTTACTCACACAATCAGCACCTTAGTGCTCAAGCCATAGGCAAAGATCCGGCATCAAGTCCTCCAGACTGGCCCAACATCAAACTCACAGAGATCACATCTCACCCCTTGATCAGGGAATCACAAGCCATCAAGACATATTTGATACTGGGCGCTCATGCGCGCATACAAACGCATGGAAGGAATTTAAAGAGTTTCTTTTCAAGCTGAATCAAGGATGCACGATAAGAATTCAAGAATGTGAAGTTTTCCTAAAGGTTCTGCAGACTCTCGAGGATAAATATAGACGTCTCCGTACCGATCCGCGAGACTCTACTAAACCTGCTCATGACTCGTGAGACCTAGTAACCTAGGCTCTGATACCAACTTGTCACGACCCAAACCCCGCACTGGTCGTGATGGTGCCTCTCGTGAAGACGAGACCAGCCAACTAACCCAACTCGTCTTTTCAGAAAGAGTTAAACATAAATAAATAGATTAAATATGACTTAATAGTATTAATTAGCAGAAATACAACCCAACACAGCCCTAATCGGGGTGTCACAAGTCAGGAGCATCTATCTGAATGTAAATCCACTACAAGGTCTAAAATATACAAAACCGAAATAATGAACAAAAGAGAGAAACAACGCTGACAGTCACCTCATTAACTCATATAAATCTGCCTTTGATCGACCAAACCCACTTCCGGGTGAATAGATACCTGCATTTGCACACGAGGTGCAGGGAGTAAAGTGAGTACTCCAACTCAGTGAGTAATAAGGGTAAATAACAACTGAGCAGTAAGAAATCACGTAAAGTAAACCATCATGATGTATAGAAGCAGGGTACAATCCTTTGAGAAAACAGTGAAGCTGTGAAACCTTTGGAAATATCTTGGCGCAATTTAAATCTCTTTTGAAAATGATCTTTTTAACAGTTACGAAATGATTTCAAAATAGTTAGTGTCTATAAGCCCAAAAAATCCGCCCCTCGGGCACAAATACCACAGTATAACAGGTAAAAAGACAAGTAAATATGCAAGATGAGCAAATAAAAGTTCGCCCCTCGGGCAATATATCAAAACAGTACCAGCCCCTCGGGCTCAAAATCAATCGCTCAGAACAGTATCATCCCCTCGGGCTTAGTATCAATCACTCAGCATAGCACTAGCCCCTCGGGCTCACTCTCAGATCATATGGGTACCCGCGCTCACTGTGAGTGTGCAGACTCTGGAGGGGCCCCTTATGGCCCAAGCAGTATATCAACATGAGGCCTGAAAGCCTCACTCATAAGGCCTGAAAACCTCCTCACATCACTCACAAGGCCTGAAAGCCTCCTCACATCACTCACAAGGCCTGAAAGCCTCCTCACATATCAGCCCCTCGGGCTCAATATCAATCGCTCAGAACAGTATCATCCCCTCGGGCTCAGTATCAGTCACTCAGCATAGCACCAGCCCCTCGGGCTCACTCTCAGATCATATGGGTACCCGCGCTCACTGTGGGTGTGCAGACTCCGGAGGGGCCCCTTACGGCCCAAGCGCTATATCAACATGAGGCCTGAAAGCCTTCTCACATCACTCATAAGGCCTGAAAGCCTCCTCATATCACTCTCAATGCCTGAAAGCCTCCTCACCTCACTCACAAGGCCTGAAAGCCTCCTCACATCACTCACAAGGCCTGAAAACCTCCTCACGTCACTCACAAGGCCTGAAAGCCTCCTCACGTCATTCAAGCCACCTCGTGGCATATAAATATATCTCAGGGCCCTCGGCCTCACTCAGTCCAGAAAACATCATAAGCCCCTCGGGCATCAATAAAATAGTAGTGCTCAGCCCAAACAACAGTGGAAATATCATTTAAGTCTCAAAATTCAATTAAAGTAGCTGAGATAGTAAAACAATATAATCAACAGGACTGAGTTCAAGTAGTATATGAAATAGTGAGGAAACAGTGATAAAAATCCACGAAGGGCTCAAGTAGTCGGCATGAAGCCCAAAATATGGCAATACGCCCAATCATGTTGATAATAAACACATCTCAGTTAAATACGCGGTAAAAATATCAATCGGGACGGACCAAGTCACAATCCCCAGTAGTAAGTAATCTCGCGCTCGTCATACAGCGCGTGTTTCACCTCAATATAGCACTACGTTTATGCAAATCCGGGGTTTCAAACCCTAAGGATATCATTTATAATCATTACTCACCTCGAACCGGTGAAATCTCTAGCTCGCGATGCCTTTGCCCCTCAAATCAGCCACCATGCACGTCGAATCTATCCAAAAACAAAGCGAATGCATCACAATATGCTAAGGGAACAAAGCCCAAGCGAAAACAAACGATAACAGGCACAAATCCCGAAATTACCCAAACCCGAGTCCGGGGCCCACTTATCGAAACCCAAACATCTTCACATCAACGGATTCCTTACCTCGCCACGAGTTCATACATATCAAAATCACAAGAATCAGAGTTCAATTGACCCCTCAAATCCCTAATCTTAGCTCTCTTAAGTTCAAGCCCTAAACTACATTTTTAGATCATGATTTCTTAGATTTCCCGCCTTAATTAATGTAATAATACCATAGGATTGTGTTTTAGGTACAAGAATCCTTACCTTATCGAAGCTCCCTGAAATCCCTCTTCAAAATCGCCCACAATTCTCCAAGTTCGAAGTTAGAAATGAGAAACCCTTAAAAATCGCGAAGAAGACCAATTAAATATTCTGCCCAGTCATTACCATTTCTGCGGTCATAATTTTGCTTCTGCGGTTCCTCTCTCCGCTTCTGTGGGAAATAACTTAACACCCTAGGCCGCATCTCCGGTCTAAAAGTCGCACCTGCGACTCCGCAGATGCGGTCCCCACTCCGCATCTGCGGTCCAGCCTAGCCATCCCCTTTTCCGCTTCTACGACTTCCACGCCGCATATGCGATATCGCTTCGGCGGTTCCAATTCCGCAGAAGCGGAAATACTAGAAGCAGCAAGCCTGCAATTCGCACAAGTCCAAAATTCACCCCGATAGCCATCCGAAATCACCCCGAGGCCCCCGGGACCTCAACCAAAAGTGTCAACCCATCCTAAAATATCATCCAAACTTGTTCCAATCATCAAAACACCTCAAACAATACCAAAATCCTCAAATTACATCGGATTCAAGCCTAAGTTCTTCTAAAACTTCCGAAACACACATTCGATCAAAAACCCAACCAAACGACGTCCGAATGACCTGAAACTTTACACACACATCCTAAATCACTCAATGAAGATACAACAACTCTCGAAATTCCATTCTGACCCTCGGATCAAAATCTCACCTATCAACCGAACTCGCCAAAATACTAACTTTGCCAATTCAAGCCTAATTCTACACCGGACCTCTAAAATCACTTTCGATCACACTCCTAAGTCACAAATCATCTAACGAAGCTAACAAATCATAAAAACTCTGATTTGAGCTCATATACAAATAAGTCAACTCTCGGTCTAATCTTTCAAATTCAAAGCTTCCAACTGAAACTGTTCATTCAAATTCATTCCAAACCTTCCTGAAACGAAAACCAACGATCTACATTATTCATAATACATAACACGGGCAAGTCATGCCTGAGAGCTGGCGATCAAAGTTCAAAACGACCGGTTGGGTCGTTACAATATCAGAGGCATGTGTGAAAGGTGTAGAGGGGTCAGAGCTAGTATCTTGCAGACGAAGGCCTAAAATAGATGGAGTCCCTGATGAAAATGGTTGTGATCCCTGTGACTGCGACATAGCTGGATGGACCGCAAGTGGCTGTGATACTGATTATTGTGACCCGAGTGGTTATGACACAGATGGATGTGATCCATGTGGATGTGACATAGATCGATACGATCCATGCGATGCAGATGGGTGCGATCCACATGGTCGTGAGACAGGTGGACTGTATGTCAGATATATAGTCCTATGGCCCTGTGACGAAAGACCTGGTGTCTGCACGAAGGTGTAGGGCTCATGATGTTGTGGCAGCTCAGAATAGCCCTGGGGTGGAGGCAAAGACATAGGCATAGGCATAGGCATTTCTGAAGAGGGTGGAAAAGATTGAGTATTATCTTCTACCCTCCTCTTTGGTTTCCTAGCCTTTTCTCGACCTCGAGAACCAGTAAGGTCATTGTTACCTCGACCCTTGCATGTCATCTGCATAATATAATACATATTTAGATTGAAACATATAAATAAACTAGCTATAAACGAGAGTTATTAAAGAAACCAACTTTTTAAAGCTCATCGACATATTGTTCCTCGTCCGAGAATTCTTCTTCCTCACTAGTTTGAGCTTCATCAGTTGATTCTTCTTCCTCGTTTTCTATAATTCGTACTTCATTTATATCAACTTCCTCCAATATGTGTTCAGGATGTTCTAAATCATTTTCTAAAAGTTCGTCCACTATTTGGTGAACACTGGAGATATCGTTTTGATATGCAACATCTAACATATTCTCGTCTTCCACCCTACCTACAGGCTTAGTTTTTATTACAACCCACCAATCGGACTTATTCTGCCGCAATGGATAAGGAGCATAATACACTTTCTTAACATTATGTGCAATTATGAAAGGATCTCTCGTATGATTAACCTCAATTATGTTGTATTGATTGTGTACTCTTGTACCTCTTGTTGGATTTGGCTTAAACCACTTGCATCTAAAGAGTATCAATTTCTTAAATGGCCAACCTGTATATTCTAGTTCTATTATTTCTTTGAGCATACCATAATAATCAATATCTCCAACTCCGTTGCCATCACCACCTTGAACCCACACCCCATTGTTGTTGCTATATTTATTTTTAGAGCAATCCTCTGTATGAAACTTATAACCATTCACAACGTACTTAGACATTGTTGTGACCTCAAGTCCAGGTCCCCATGATATATCTTCCAAAAATTGATTTACACCATTATTTAGATTATTTACCTACATATTGTTAAAAGAATTCATATGTTAGCATAATTCCAAACATTGTTTACCTACATAGTGCTAGAATATTTTAAGGACAAACTTACAAATTGTTTGAACCACGTATCAAATCTCGTATATACAACATCATGGCCAAATTGACCCACGAAGTGACTGTGACACATCAAATATTTTTACTAGTTGCACTGAGATGTAATCACAGTAAACTTTATATTTTTATAACTACTAAATCAATACTTACTTGAGAAATGATACAACTTCGGGACAATTTAGCAACACATGAAGTGTAGCTGACTTGTACTCCATATCACTCAAACTTCTCTTACTAACATCCTTAGAACATCGGCCTAGTTAATTGAATATGGACATAGGCGGATATAATGGATCAATCACACATTCGACTGTGTGTCTATTGGGCCTATTCCTAGCACATGGCACATTACTCTCAAAATAATAAGAACAAAAGTGAGCATTTGCCAATTTTCCTACATAATTTTAGGTTAGCCAAGAACGTTCAAATAAAACAGAAAATTACATCAAACTTATAATATTACCTCTCAAAAGGATACATCCATCTGCATTGAACAAGACCTCCAAGTCGTGCCTCGTGTACAATGGTGTATTGGAAGGTGTTCCATCACATCAAAAAACCTCCATGAAAATATCTTTTCCGTCTTAGTAGAAGTTACACGAATGTTCTGATCCATCCGGAGTAGGTTTTCTTCCCTTAATGTGGAAGAACACAAGTCTTTGAAAAACAAACTAATCTCTGTGATGGGTTTCCAGATTCTTTCAGGCAAACCACAAAATACAATAGACACTAAGGTCTCCATGAAAACATGACAGTCATGACTTTTCAAATGGCTCAACTTCCTTACCTCCATATAGACTTTTTTCCCAAGATTCGACGCATAACCCTCAGGCATCTTCAATTTTGTTACCCAATCACAAATTTGCCGTCTTTCCTACAAAGTGAATATGTAACTTGCTTTGGGCTTGAATATCTTACCATTTTTCTGTCTGCAAGTATAATTCAGGCCGCCTGCAATATTCTTGTAAGTCCATTCTATTATCCTTTGTCTTACTTTTAACATCCATCACTGTGTTGAACAAATTATCAAAATAATTCTTCTCAATTTGCATGACATCAAGGTTGTGACAGATAAGATTATCCTTCCAATAAGGCAACTCCCAAAATATACTTTGTTTCGTTCAATTATGAGTAACAACGTATCCGGGGAATCTATAAGGTGGAGCTTCAGTAACTTTACTGAAGTTCTGAACCCTCTCCCAAATTTGCTCACTTGAAAGTATCGGAGGTGGAGAATCATATTTCATTTTATTATTTTTGAATGCATTTTTCATCCTTCTAAACTCATGATCAGGAGGCAAGAATTGACGATGACAATCAAACATGATTGCTTTCGATCATGTTTTAAAGTGAACGCTTTACTATTTTCCATGCAGTAAGGATAAGCTAGCTTCCCAGCAGTCATCCACCCAGACAACATTCCATACGCAGGAAAATCGTTAATTGTCCACATTAAATTAGCACGCAAATTGAAATTTTGCTTGGTTGATATGTCATATATTTCAACACCATCATACCACAATTGTTTTAGCTCATCAATCAAAGGTTGCAAATATACATCTATCAAATTTTTTGGATTACGTGGACAGGGATAATACAATTTAAGAATATATATGGACTAGTCCTGCATAACTCGGGTGGTAGATTATAAGGTGTAAGAAAGACAGGCCAACATGAATATGGTGTGGCAGATACAGAAAAAGGCGTGAAGCCATCCGCACATAGACCTAACCGAATGTTGCTTGGTTCACTAGAAAAATCCGGATATGTCCTATCAAAGTGCTTCCAAGCTTCTCCATCTGAAGGATGACACATAACGCCAGGTGGTCTTCTATTTTCAAAGTTCCATCTCATATGAGGAGCAGATGTCATCGACACATATAGCCTCTTTAACCTAGGTATAAGAGATAAATAATGCATCGCCTTGATAGCGACCGTATTCCCGCTGGAAAGCTTCTTGAAACGAGGCTTTTCGCAAAATTTACAACTGCTTAAATTTGCATCATCTTTATAATATAACATTCAACCATCTTCACAACAATCAATCTCATTGACGAAAGTCCTAACTTAGAAACTAATCTCTTTGCCTTGTCGAAATCACCAGGTAATTTGATATCAGGGTCAACTAGTTCACTCATAAGGTCAATGAAAGAGTCCATGGCTGCTTGAGAAATATTCCAATCAGATTTGATACTTAGTAATCTAACTGCAACAGAAAGCTCAGAGTGTGGACTTCCATTACGTAGTGGACGACTAGCTTCCTCTAACTGTTCATAAAAACGTTTTGCGTCATTAGGATTTTGTTCAACATTTTCATTGGCTTACCCCTAAGTGCATCCTAAAAGCATCCGTTACCATATCATGAATTCTAGAATCACTATTTGTATTCTCCGTCGACCTACTACTTTCACCCACAACCATGTTATGAAATATCTCATGGCAACCATCGATCTCTCCATGATTAGTCCACACAAAGTAATTTGCTATAAATCCCTTCCTATAAAGATGATGCTTAACTTCTGCCAGTTTTCCAAACTTCATACAGTCACACCTAACACAAGGGAACCTAATTACTCCTTCACTTAGGTATGGTGGAATTGACATTTCATGACTAATAAAGTCATCCACCCCTTCTACAAAATCCTCTCGCAATCCCTACTGATTAGGATAATTCCTATTGTACATCCAAGTACGATGTTCCATCTATACAGATAAAATAAGAACAAATTAATTTAGTTAATTCATAGCCTAATCATTTTTTAGTTAATTAATTTCATATCCTAAAATTTCAATTCATATATTAAAGGTTCAATTCATAAATTGTCACGACCCGGGTTTCTCACCCTAGGGAGTCATGATGGCGCCTACTCGTAGAAGCTAGGCAAGACACAATCTTAGAAACCATTACTCTTTTTGTTTTTAATTCCTTTTTAACCAATTAAATTAACAGGGAATAAACAATTAAATAACAACAGAAAATAAAATTTAGCGGAAGTCTTAGATAAAATATAAAACCACAATATCTTGAAGACCAACTCATGCCTCTAACCAGAACCTGGTGTCACAACATCCACGGATTGTCTAGGATTACTACAAATAAGTGTTTGAAAGAAAAGAGCATAGTCTGTCTCGAGTACAAATGACAATAGAACATAAAAAAACTGATAGAAGAGACGCCGGGCCTGCGGACGCCAGCAGGGCTACCTCGGAGTCTCGGTGAACTGAAGGATGGCTCTCAATCTACTGCTGATAATCAAACACTGATCCGGGATCTGCAAATAGTGCAGAGTGTAGTATCAGCACAACCGACCCCATGTTCTAGTAAGTGCCTGGCCTAACCCCGGCGAGGTAGTGACGAGGCTAGGACCAGACTCCAGATAAACATGTGTTGTTATATATATATATACAGCAGAAAAATAAACAAGAATAAACAGTTTAAATGGGAGAGGAAAATGCTTCGGGGGAATAACAGATAAAGCAGAATCTCAAGAGAATTATAAGGAAACCAAAATCCACTCTTAACAAGAATAAGGAAAACAAGGATAGATTTCACTTTCTTTTCAAATCTCGTTGCAGGTGTGCAACCCGATCCCATTTCTCATATCTTGTGGCAGGCATACCACCCGCTCCCATTTTATTATATCTCCTGGTAGGCGTACCTCCCACTCCCATTTCATCATATCTTGTGGAAGGCATACCACCCGCTCCCATTTCATCATATCTCGTGGTAGGCGTACCACCCGCTCCCATTTTATCATATCTCGTGGTAGGCGTACCACACCCGTTCCCATTTCTCTATAACTTGTGGTAGGCGCACCACCCGCTCCCATTTCATCATAACTCGTGGTAAGCGTACCACCCGCTCCCATTTCAAGTCAACACAAAGTCATAATAAAATCCCGGCAGGGGATCAAAAGCAACATAATAATAATATCCCAGCAAGGGAACAACAATATCAAAACAACCATCCCGGCAAGGGAGAAACAGCTATAACCAATCCTAGCTCAACTCTTACTCACCTCAATTAATACCAATACTCAAGCATAAATAAAGTCTACAAGAATAAACTAAATCTTTACTCAATATCAAGAATCATCAATTTAAAGCATCCGAAGTGTCATTCAAGAACACAACAACTATCAATTAAGACTCACGGTCATGCTCGAGACCAACGTAGAGATACTCGTCACCATGCCTATACGTCGTACTCAACAAGAAGCAAATAGCAAATATGACTCAACTCCTAATCCCTCAAGTTAGGGCTAGACCGGACACTTACCTCAATGCCTTGAATACAACTCAAGTCTCAATTATAGCTTTACCCCTTGATTCCACCGCCAATTTGCTCGTATCTAATCACAAATTACTTAATTACATCAATAAACGCTAAATGAATCAACCCCAATGCATGAAAATGAGTTTTCCAAAGTTTTTCCCAAAAAGTCAAAAATCACCCCCGGACCCATGTGGTCAAAACCCGAGGTTCGAACCAAAACTCGATTAACCATTCCCACACGAACTCAAATATAAAATTTCTTTTGAAATCGGACCTCAAATTGAGGTTCAAATCCCTAATTTTTGAAAAACCTAGGTTCTACCCAAAACACCTAATTTCCCCATGAAAATCTTTGATTTTAGGTTGAAATCATGTCAAAAGATGTCAATGATTGAAGGAAATTAGTAAGAACTAACTTACAATCGATTTGGAAGAACACTTGTTCTTGGAAAATCGCCAAAAGGAGTTTGTGTTTGAAAAAGATATGAAAAATGACTAAAAATCGGCTAAGTATAGAAAAATGCAGGTCTCAGTTATGGGAAATGCGAACAGGGGTTCGCAATTGCGAACCCCGACATGCTGATGTGGGAATTGCGAAATAATGAACACTTTGAAAATCCCGGGCTTCGCAATTGCGATAAGAAATGTCGCATTTGCGACTAGCCCATCTTCGCATTTGCGATCAGGCTGCACAGTCCCCCTTCTCACATTTGCGATGCATGGCTCGCATTTGCGAGACCTGCTTCACAAATGCGAAGCCTGCAGATCAGAAATACCAGAAAATATTTTCAAAGTTCAAAAATGCACCAGTGGCCTATCCAAAACTCACCCGAGCCCTCGGAGCTCCAAACCAAGTGTACACACAACATCAAAAACATCCTACGAACTTATTCGCGCGATCAAATCGCCAAAATAACATCATAAACATCGAATTAAACCTCATAATCCATGAATTCTTTCAAACTTCGTAAAACATCAAATTTTCCAATTTAGGTCCGAATCACGTCAAACGGCGTCTGTTTTTCACCAAATTTCATAAAAACATCTTAAATCATGTATAAGAACTGTACCGAGCACCGAAACCAAAATACGGACCCGGTACTAACATGTTATAATCAAATTTCATTTCAAATTTCCTTAAATAATTTCAGAAAATAATTTTCTTCAAAAAATCATTTCTTGGGCTTGGGACCTCGGAATTCGATTCCGGGCATACGCCCAAGTCCCATATTTTCCTACAAACCTTCCGGGATCGTCAAATCACATGTCCGTGTCCGTTTACCCAAAACATTGACCAAAGTCAAATTAATTTATTTTATAGTCAAAACTTATCATTTTTCACATAGTTTCTCATTTAAGCTTTCTGGCTACGCGCTCGGACTGTGCATGCAAATTGAGGTGACTCTAAATGAGGTTTTTAATGCCTCGGATTCATAGAATTTAATATAAAACAAGTAAACGGTCATCACATTCTCCACCACTAAAATAACCATTCGTCCTCGAACGGACAAAAGAAGGAAGTACCTGAGTCGGGGAAAAGATGGGGATAACGGCTCCGCATGTCAGACTCGGACTCCCAGGTCGATGCATCAGGAGGCTGACCTCTCCACTGAACACGAGTAGAAGGAAAACTCTTCGATTTCAACTAACGAATCTGTCGGTCGAGAATAGCTACCGGCTCCTCCTCATAAGACAAGTCCTTGTCCAACTGGATAGTGCTGAAATCTAACACGTGGGATGGATCGCCGTGATATCTTTGAAGCATGGACACATGAAACACTGGATGCACAGCTGATAAGCTCGGTGGCAATGCAAGTCTATAAGCCACCTCTCCCACTCTATCAAGAATATCAAACGGACCAATGAATCTAGGGCTAAGCTTTCCCTTCTTCCCAAATCTAATCACGCCCTTCATAGGTGACACTTAGAGCAATACCCGCTCACCGACCATAAAAGCCACACTCGAACCTTGCGGTCCACATAACTCTTTTTTCAGGACGGAGCTGACCGAAGCCTATTCTGAATGATCCTGACCTTGTCCAAGGCCTCCTGAACCAGATCCGTACCCAACAACCGAGCCTCTCCCAGCTCAAACCATCCAATCGGGGATCGACACCGCCTACCATATAAAGCCTCATAAGGAGCCATTTGGATACTCGACTAGTAGCTGTTGTTGTAGGAAAACTCCGCTAAAGGCAAGAACTGATCCCATGAACCTCCAAAGTCAATGACACAATCTCGGAGCATATCCTCCAAAATCTGAATAGTTCGCTCAGACTGCCCATCCGTCTGGGGATGAAATGTTGTGCTCAACTCAACCCGTGTGCCCAACTCTCGCTAAACTGCTCTCCAAAAATGTGAGTTAAACTGCATACGGTCCGAAATGATAGATACGGGCACACCATGAAGGTGAACAATCTCCCAAATGTAGATCTCAGCTAATCTCTCAGAAGAATAGGAGACTGGCATAGGAATGAAATGTGCTGACTTGGTCAGCCTATCAACAATGATCCATACTGCGTCGAACTTCTTCCGAGTCAACAAAAGTCTAGTAACAAAGTTCATAGTGATCCGCTCCTACTTCTACTCAGGAAGCTCAATCCTCTGAAATAAACCACCAGGCCTCTGATGCTCGTACTTAACCTACTGACAATTTAAACAACGAGCCACATATGCTACGATATCCTTCTTCATTCTACGCCACCAATAATGCTGCCGCAAATCCTGATACATCTTCGCGGCGCCCAGATGAATAGAGTATCGGGAGCTATAAGCCTCCTCCAAAATCAACTCTCGGAGCCCATCCACATTAGGCACACACACTCGACCCTGCAATCTCCAAACTCCATCATCATCTAAGGTAACCTGCCTGGCATCTTCGCGCTGCACCATGTCTCTAAGGACACACAAATGGGGATCATCATACTGCCAATCACGAATACGCTCCAATAATAAATATCGAGCGATCGTGCAAGCGACACACGACTGGGCTCAGAAACATCCACTCTCACGAAATGATTGGCCAAAGCCGGAACATCCAAAGCAAGCGGCTTTTCACCGATCAGAATATAAGCAAGAATGCCCATACTGGCTGACTTCCTACTCAAAGCATCGGCCACCACATTGGCCTTTCCCGGATGATATAAAATGGTGATATCATAATCCTTCAACAAATCCAACCACCTCCTCTCCTCAAATTCAAATCTTTTTACTTGAACAAATACTAAAGACTCTTGTGATCCGTGAACACCTCACATGCCATGCAATACAGATAATGCCTCCAAATCTTCAATGCGTGAACTATGGCTACCAACTCCAAATCATGAACTGGATAGTTCTTCTTATGAATCTTCAGCTGCCTCGAAGCATAGGGAATAACTTTGCCATCCTGCATCAACATGCTCCAAACCCAACACGGGAAGCATCATAATAAACTGTATAAGGCCATGAACCTTTGGGAAATACCAACACCGGTGCCATAGTCAGAGCTGTCTTGAGCTACTGAAAGCTCGCCACACTCATCCGACCATCTGAACTGGGCACCCTTCTTGGTCAATCTGGTCATCGGGGCTGCAATAGATGAAAACCCCTACACGAACCGACGATAGTAGCCTACCAATCCCAAGAAACTCCGAATCTCTATAGCTGGTGCTGGTCTAGGCTAGTTCTTGACTGCCTCAATCTTCTTTGGGTCCACCTAAATACCCTCTACTGATACAACATGACCCAGAAATGCAACTGAACTCAACCAGAATTCACACTTCGAGAACTTAGCATATAACCGACTATCCCTCAAAGTCTGAAGAACCACTATAAGGTGTTGCTCGTGCTCCTCCTGGCTGTGGTAATATATCAATATATCATCAATGAAGACTATCACAAATGAGTCCAAATAACGCCAGAACACTAGGTTCATCAAGTCCATAAAAGCTGCTAGGGCATTTGTCAACCCGAATGACATAACCAAGAACTCATAATGCCCGTACCGAGTGCTAAAAGTTGTCTTAGGGACATCGGATGCCCTAATCCTTAACTGATGGTAGCCAGATCGCAAGTCAATCTTTGAAAATATTTTGGCACCCTGAAGCTGATCGAACAAATCATCAATCCTCGGCAGCGGATACTTATTCTTGACTGTAACCTTGTTCAATTGCCGGTAATCAATACACATTCTCATTGACCCATCCTTCTTCTAAACAAATAACATCGGCACACCCCAAGGCAAAATACTGGGTCTAATGAAACCCTTCTCAAGCAAGTCTTGTAGCTGCTCCTTTACCTCTTTCAACTCAGGCTGCGTCATACGATACGGCGGGATAGAAATGGGCTGAGTGCCCGGTACCAGATCAATGCAAAATTCAATATCTCTATCGGGCAGCATACCCAGTAGGTTTGAAGGAAATACCTCAGGGAACTCATGAACAACAGGTACAGAATCAATAGAGGGAACCTCAGCACTAGAATCACGAACATACGCCAAATAGGCCAAACACCCCTTCTCGACCATACATCGAGCCTTCACATAAGAGATAACACTATGGGTAGAATGACCAGGAGTCCCTCTCCACTCTAAATAAGGCATACCCGGTAAAGCTAAGGTTACAGTCTTGGCATGACAGTACAAGATAGCGTGGTAAGGTGATAACCACTCCATCCCCAATATAATATCAAAGTCAACGATGTCTAAAAGCAACAAATCTACATGAGTCTCAAGACCCCCAATCACTAGGATACAAGAATGATGGGCTCGATCAATCACAATAGAATCACCCACCGGTATAGACACATAAATAGAAACAATCAATGGATCACTAGGCATGACCTGGTACGGGGCAAAATAAGATTACACATACGAATACGTAGACCCCGGATCAAACGATATTGAAGCATCTATATCACAAACCAGAACTGTACCTGTAATAACTGCATTTGAAGCCTCAGCCTCGGGCCTGGCCTGAAGAGCATAACATCGGGATTAGGCCCCACCATCCTGAACCACGTCTTTGGGTCGGCCTGCTGCTGGCTGGCCTCCACATCTAGCGGCTTGAGCTCCACCTCTAGTACCTCTACCTCTACTTTTAGCACCTATATCCCCACGCCTAGCTGGCTGGGCGGGTTGTGGAACACCTGGTGCTTGTACCATGGCACGAGAACTCTGATGTTGAGAGCCATCTTATGCGCGAGGGCAATACCTAGCAATGTGCCTCGTGTCGCCACAAGTAAAACAAGCCCTCGGCTGCTGGGGCTGATGACCCTGGAAACTCTAAAGCGATGGTGCACTGATAGGTGCTGGTGGTGCACTGAAGGACTGCTGATCGGAGTACTGCGTCTGAGGACCACGGCTACCTGAAGCACCATGAGAAACCTGAAGAGCCGACTGAAAGGGCCTAGGAGGATGGACTCTACCATATGAGTCTCTACCTCAAGACGAGGTACCACTGAATCTGCCTAAATGACAGGGCCTCTTGTCTTCCCCATGACCACCCCCATGTGATAGTACCATCTCAATCCTCCGGGCCACATTGGCCGCCTCCTTGAAGGATATCTTACTTCCAGTCTCTCTAGCCATCTGGAGACGAATCAACTGAATGAGTCCATCAATAAACCGACTCACTCTCTCCCTCTCAATGGAAGGGCATGGCAAGCGAAATCAATGAACCCGGTCTCGTACTTGGTGATTGTCATAGATCCTTGCTGAAGGCGCTCGAACTGCCTCCGATAGGCCTCTCGCTGAGTAATAGGGAGAAATGTCTCCAGAAATAGCTGCGTGAACTGCTCCCAAGTTAAGGCTGGCGATCCTGCTGGTCTAGCTAAGCAATAATCCCTCCACCAAATCTTGGCAGATCCAGACAAGCGAAATGTAGCAAAATCAACCCCATTGGTCTCAACAATATCCATGTTCCGAAGAACCTTGTGGCAGCTGTCCAGATAATCCTGGGGATCCTCGGTAGATGCACCGCTGAAGGTAGTAGTGAAGAGCTTAGTGAACCTGTCCAATCTTCACAAAGCATCGGCAGACATAGCTGCTCCTCACCAGCCTAGGCTACCACACCCGACCGAGCTGCTCCAACTGGCTGAACTGCTGGAGTCTGAATCTGGGGAGCTACCTTCTCCAGAGTGTGAGTAGCAGGAGTCTGGGCTCCTCCTCCAGCCTGAGATATGGTTGGTTCTACAGGAAGTAAACCTGCTCTGGTGACACTCTCCATAAGGCCCAGTAGACGGACCAGAGCATCCTGAAGAACTGGGGTGGCAATAAACCCCTCTAGGACCTGTGTCGGGCTCACTGGAACTGCTGGGGATGGAACCTCATCATCAAAATCGACCTGAGGCTCCGCTATGGGTGTTGATGCCCTAAGTTAAGCTCTTCCCTTACCTCGGCCTCTAGCACGGCCTCGGCTTCGCCCTCCATCCCTCGTAGGAGCTGCTGGGGGCTCGACTCATGATCGGTAGATGAGGAAGCGCGTGTTCTCGCCATCTGTGAAAGAATAGAGTAGAAATTCAATTAGCATTGAGAAACCAAACCGCACAATAAGAAAGAACAAATGTGAAGCTTTTCCTAAATCTGTAGCCTCTGGGGATAAATACAGACGTCTCCTACCGATCCCTTAGACTCTACTAAGCTTGTCCGTGAATTGTGATACCTATGTAACCTAGAGCTCTGATACCAACTTGTCACGATCCGGATATCCCACCCTCGGGAGTCATGATGACGCCTACTCGTAGAAGCTAGGCAAGCCATAATTTTAGAAATCATTACTCTTTTTGTTTTTAATTCCTTTTTAACCAATTAAATTAATAGAAAATAAACAATTTAATAAAAGTGGAATATGAAATTTAGCGAAAGTCTTAGATAAAATATAAAACCACAATATCCTAAAGACCTACTCATGCCTCTAACCAGAACCTAGTGTCACAATATCCACGGACTGTCTAGGATTACTACAAATAAGTGTTTGAAAGAAAAGAGCATAGTCTGTCTCAAGTACAAATGACAACAGAACATAAAAAAACTTATAGAAGAGATGCCGGGCCTGCAGACGCCAGCAGGGCTACCTCGGAGTCTTATTGAACTGAAGGATGGCTCCCAATCTACTACTGATGATCAAACGCTGCTCCGGGATCTGCACACAGTGCAGAGTGTAGTATCAGCACAACCGACCCCTTGTGTTGGTAAGTGTCTAGCCTAACCTCGGCGAGGTGATGATGAGGCTAGGACCAGACTCCAGATAAACCTGTGCAGTTATATATATATAAGAATAAACAGTTTAAATGGGAGGGAAACATGCTTCGGGGGAATAACAGATAACGCAGAATCTCAAGAGAATTATAAGGAAACCAAAATCCACTCTTTACAAGAATAAGGAAAACAAGGACAGATTTCACTTTCTTTTCAAATCTCATTGCAGGTGTGAAACCCGATCCCATTTCTTATATATTGTGTTAGGCGTACCATCCACCCCCATTTCATTATATCTCATGGTAGGCGTACTACCCGCTCCCATTTTATCATATCTCGTGGAAGGCGTACCACCCGCTCCCATTTCTCTGTAACTTGTGGTAGACGTACCACCCGCTCCCATTTCATAATGACTCGTGGTAGGTGTACCACCCGCTCCCATTTCAAGTCAACACAAAGTCACAATAAAATCCCAGCAAGGGAACAAAAGCAACATAATAATAAATTCTCAGCAAGGGAACAACAATATCAAAATAACCATCCCGACAAGGGAGATCAGCTATAATCAATCCTAGCTCAACTCTTACTCAGCTCAATTAATACCAATACTCAAGCATAAATAAAGTCCACGAGAATAAACTAAATCTTTACTCAATATCAAGAGTCATCAATTTAAAGCATCTAAAGTGTCATCTAAGAACACAACAACTATCAATTTAAGACTCACGGTCATGCTCGATACAACCGTATAGATACTCATCACCATGCTTATACGTCATACTCAACAAGTAGCAAATAGCAAATATGACTCAACTCCTAATCCCTCAAGCTAGGGTTAGACTGGACACTTACCTCAATGCCTTGAACACAACTTAAGTCTCAATTATAGATTTACCCCTTGATTCCACCGCCAATTCGCTAGTATCTAATCACAAATTACTTAATTATATCAATAAATGCTAAATGAATCAACCCCAATGCATGAAAATGAGTTTTCCAAAGTTTTTCCCAAAAAGTCAAAAATTGCCCCCAGGCCCACATGGTCAAAACCTGAGGTTCGAACAAAAATTCGATTAACCATTCCCCCACGAACTCAAATATATAATTTGTTTTGAAATCGGACCTCAAATTGAGGTCCAAATACCCAATTTTTGAAAAACCTAGGTTCTACCCAAAACACCCAATTTCCCCCATGAAAATCTTTAATTTTAGGTTGAAATCATGTTAAAAGATGTTAATGATTCAAGGAAATGAGTAAAAACTAACTTACAATCAATTTGGAAGAAAACTTATTCTTGGAAAATCGCCCAAAGGAGTTTGTGTTTGAAAAAGATATGAAAAATGACTAAAAATCGGCTAAGTATAGAAAAATGCAGGTCTCAGTTATGGGAAATGCGAATCGAGGTTCACAATTGCGAACCCCGACCTGCTGATGTGGGAATTGCAAAATAATGTTCGTATTTGCAAACACTTTGAAAATCCCGGGCTTCGCAATTGCGATAAGAAATGTCGCATTTGCGACTGGCCCATCTTCGTATTTGCGATCCACTTGGTCGCATTTGCGATCAGGCTGCACAGTCCCCCTTCTCGTATTTGCGATGCATGGCTCGCATTTGCGAGACCTGCTTCACAAATGCGAAGCCTGCAGATCAAAAATACCAGAAACTTTTTTCAAAGTTCAAAAATGCATTCGTGGCCTATCCAAAACTCTCCCGAGAGTCAGGCTAATTCAATATCAGGAATGAAACATTTATTCTCTGCCTTCTCTCTAGGAAGAAGGGTGAATAGTATTTTCATCACTATTCACCGTCCATAATTCCGACATCCGGCAAGTTAATTTCATAAATTTGGTATCAAAAGAACCACCTTCTCTTTGTGAACAATCCCCAACTGATTTTTTCATAAAATTTATAACTATCCGCAGCAGATCTTAATTTGAAAAATTCGAGTTCCTGTAGCGACGAATATCCTTTAGTTTTTCCAAGACTGATTCATTATTCTTCTTTGAAATGTGAATCTGTTAGCTCTTATTTTCAAGTTGATGGTTTGTTGAAGAACTACATGGTTGTTTAACAATCTCTTAGTTCGAAATTTACTGTAGCTCGACATATACTCTATTCTCGATCTAGATTTTATGTTCTACATTTGAAATTGGTATACCATTTTTCTATTCTCTTCTAAGGAATTTTGAAGAATCTAGCTTGAGAACTCAGTTTTATACTATGGACGAAATATTGCACACAGTCTTTCAGTGAAGCTTATGAGATATTTTGATTAATAGTTAAGCTTAAAGCTGGACTACACTGATCGCAAGCCATAGAGGTCATTCATGGCCTCTAATGTTGGCGNTCCAAAACAATATAACACCATTACATAAGCCATTAGACTACTCGAACATTTTGAAACCAGCTGTGATAAATGCAACAGTACATGGAAACTCATCAAAACAACATACTGTTGATCCTATTCCTGAGCGAAAAGCAGAAATTTTAAATGGACAACTAGTTGTTAGATTTACGGAGGCAGAAGTTGAATGGATGAATGTGATTGAGGATCTACAATATGCAATAGTTGGTAAGTTTGCATATGGATGGCCAGAACTTAGTGAGATTCGTCGAATAGTACCATCGCAATGTGGAATAAAGGGTGAATGCAGTATTGGCTATTTGACAGACAGGCATGTCCTTATACGTATGACGTTGCGGCAAGACTTTGTTGATTTTACGTCTAAAGGGACTCAATATGTCAAGGACAAGAATGGCCAAGAATACCAAATTCGACCTCTCATATATGATGTGAAATTTAAGGCAGGAAAAGAAACTCCAATGGCTATGGCTTGGATCTCTTTTCCAGGTTTATTACGTACTTACGTTGTAAAAGAGTGTATTTTTTCACTTGCCTCTACTGTTGGGAAACCGTTACATTTGGACATGGCTACTATAAATAAAATACGACCTAGTTGTGCGAAGGTCAAAGTTCTAGTAGACTTGTTAGCTGACCACCCCAAAAATGTAAGAATGGATATTTTTAATGAAGCTTCAGGTGAAACAATGACTGAATGGATAAACATCAAGTATGATATGATTCCTAAGTATTGCAAGGAATGCAGATTGCAAGGCCATGATTATTTTGAATGCTGGAAATCTCATCCGGAATTATCACCTTATCATTAAAGCAAGCAAGGTGCTGAAAATAAAATGGAGCAGACTCAGTTGCATCATAACCAACCACCGATGATCTTAACGAGTGGTAAAGTTATAGGTAATGTCAATCTACATGGGGAACAATGGAAGGAAGTTAGAGACAATCGTATCAAGAACAATGGAAAATGAGTTATTACGGGGAAAGAAATGGTACCTGTTGATTCAGCTAAAGGGCAGCAGCTCCAAGGATCTGATAGTTCAACTCAAAATAATGTTGCAGCGTCAAGGATGCAGTAGGTAAGGAAGTCGTACCTGTTCAAAATAACGATCAGCAAGGAAATGGAAAAACAAGAGAGGAAGTTGCTTCAGATGATGCAGTAGATAATCAAAAAATTCAGATAAATAACAGGTTTGCAGTATTAGAAGAAGAAGATGGTGATGAGGAAGACAATAACCAACAGGTTGTTATGAAAGAAAGAAATTTCTCAAGCACACCAGAAGCTAATACTAACAATGCAAGAGCTCTAAATCCTAAAGCATCTCATTTTACACCAAAATCTACTGAAGTAAGAAGTACATCAAAGACATGCAAGAACATTATTCATAATGAAAAGGAGAATGCAATAGGTGAAGGTAGTCAAAAACAATCTACAACAGCTTGGATCAACAGAACATTCAAGGAGAATCATGTTGAAACTAACCAATCTTGTCAGGAGATTCCATTGCAGGCTATTGAGATTGATGCAGTGTTAAAGGTGGCCAATCATGATAGCAGACTGCAGTTTGATGGTAGAACAGTTTGGAATAAACAAGATGAAGAGGATCCAGATGAAAATGCACTACCAGAGGGTGCTAGTGGAGAAGAGGAATCATCAGATGAAGAAAATGAACAGGAAGAGCAAAGTGTCAACAATAAAAACAAGGAACAAATAACAAGTGAAAGCATCAGGGTCAATGAGGAAGTTAGTGAGCAAGGACAGAATAAGCAGGCAACAACAAAGGAGAGTGATAATCAGAAAATTTTGAGTCCTAATCCTAGCAACGTTTTACCTCCAGCTAAACCCAATATAGATATTGATAAACCTACTGGAGAAAAGGATTTAGCAGCTTGTCAAGAGGAACTTAAAATAACTAAGGATTAGATGGAAGATGGAAATGGGAGGATTAATGTTCAAACATCATCAAATTAGGTCACAATGAAGAAAATGCAAGAAGCAAGGCAGATAAACAAGTCGCAACAACAAGACAGTCAGTTCAGGAGAAGAGAAACACAGTCATGATTCCTACTAATGTCCAGCAGCAGTTGACAGAACCAAAGGAAAAATTGGAAGTGGAGGAGCTAAATGGTGGCAGAGGAAAAGATCTTGACGATGAATCTACCACACAGAATTTTAAAAATGTGGCAAGACAAGGTGATCTCTCACCTAGGCACATGGACAAAGGCAGATCAGGAGGTGGAGGCAAGAAGAAAAATACAAGGGAGATACAAAGTTCAGTTCCAGGGGTTCAAACACGAAGGACCCTAACCAAATCCCACAATTAATGATGAATGCTATCATTTGGAATGTGAGGTCAGTGAATGAAAAGAAAGAATTTGAGAGGCTTATTACTATGCACAGGCAACATCATTATCATTTCATAGGAATCATGGAACCAATGCAGAATCCTGGGAAGCTAGAAACATACAAGAGAAAAATTGGTATGTTGCAGGCCTTCTCTAATATTTCAAACAAGATATGGGTGTTTGTAGATGAAGATCACGATGTAGAGGTGATGATTAATGCAGAACAATAGTTGACGATGAAGAAATATGGATACTCTAACCTCTTACATTGTTACATTTGTTTATGCTAAATGTGACTCGATAGAAAGAATTGAACTGTGGGACAGTATGTATTACCTTGCAAGGGACATGACTCTGCCATGGCTTGTGGCAGGAGATTTCAATGTTATTTGGGATGAAGAGGAGAAGTTTGGCGGATTGTCAGTATCAATGAATGACGTAAATGATTTTAGGCATTGTGTCAATATATGTAACCTCACAGATTTAGGCTTTAAAGGAAGTATATTCACTTGGTGGAATAGGAGAGCTGAAGATGATTGCATTTTTGAGAGACTTGACAGATGTGTGGCAAATCTAGAATTTCAGCAGATGTTTCCTACAATAGAAGTCACTCATTTATCTAAAACAGGATCTGATCACAGTCCTATGGAACTGACAAGTAACACTAATGTTATTCCATTTAAGAAGTCTTTTAGATTTCTTAACTTCTGGACAAAACATCCTACTTTCAAGGATGGAGTGAAGGAAAATTGGAAAGTTGATTTTATCGGGGATCCTTTCTTTATGTTTAATCAGAAGCTGAAGAGGTTGAAAAAGGCTCTATCCTAAAGTCAGTGAGATTATGTTACGTTAGTAGTTTGGAGAAGTAGTGTTTTGTTTTACTCAAAGCATGTATATAGTTTCTTAATTGTTAGATGAATTATGAAAGATGTGTTACTTGTTATCAATGTACATCTTTATATGCAATAAAGCTTAATACTGATATGAATCTGTCCTTTATTTGTTTTCTCATCATTGTAAATCTTAGAGTAACTTTTACATTTATTTGCATTTAAATGTATAGATGGTGAATGTTGAGTAACTTTTATATTTATATTTACATATTCTTTATCGAGACGATGCGAGATAAACAAGGTCAATCGAACAAAGCTGAAATCTAATCATTTCATGGGGTCAGGAGCTTTTGTAGCTGCACGTGCTGAAATAGTAAGTTATACTATTTTTACCTTTTGGAACTTTTCCAATACCTTTGCTTGTGAAAGCTTATGAAATTAAAAGTCACATACATATACTTTTATATCCCCGTTTAAGGGAACATAAGTCTTTTTTAACTTTTCGTTAAGCATAAGACTATGTCTACTAACTTACATCTGAGGTTCAATCACCCTCCACATTCATTACTAAGATGATAACTTAGTAATATTTGATATTATTTTCATATTGTGTAGGGTGTGAATGAACATGGAGGAGTATATCCAAATAGGATTGAGTTCTACAAAAGCACTCATTACTCGAGTGAAAAAGGATGGTCATCTCCAGAGGCTGAGACTAACTACGTAAGTAATATTTTAGTACATTGTCACATGTATTCATTCTATCTTATAATTAATTTTAACTGATGTAATATTTTTATGTAGAATAAAATGAGAGATTTGAGAGTTTGGTCCGTTTCTGAAGAGAATCCAATGACTATTGATGAAATTGTTGATAATGTACTTGGTACAAGGTCAGGAAATATTAAAGGCCTTGGCTATGGTCCAAAGCCTAATACAACTACAGCAACAAAAAGGAGGACATTAGAATTAGAGGATGCTCTTAGGAAGGCAAAAAAGGATGCTGCTACTGCCCAACATGGTTTACAAGAACGTTTGAATGTAGCTGAAACTGAGGTAGCAAATCAACAGATACAGATACAAACATTAACTTCTGAGTTGGGTACTCTAAGGGCACGCCAAGAGGAAATATTAAATGAAATGAAGCGTCATTTTATTGGCTCATCACCATCAAGGTTAGAAGTACTACATCTTTAAATGATAAATTCAACTATAATTAGTTTAGCATCTAAGTTTGAATGTTTTTTTAATGCAGCGAAGACTGAGCTCCACCAGATTATCAACTTTGGGTACACTAAACTTCACACTATTTATTTTTTTCTCGTTTTTATTTATTTATATCACAATTCAGTTATTTGTTTCACCAATTAAACTCTACGTCTAACAAGAAGTTGTAATTTATACCAGTTATATTTTATTTATACCATGATACCATAAAGCATTAACTTAAATTTTAATTTTTCTCTATCTTTTATACAGGTATATGAAGGTAACTATTGGATCAAGACTAATTGCAAGTGAAGCGTCACTGCATTACTCCACTTCTCAGTTCTAGTTTAGGAGTAATATTTCTCAGTTAGACTTTTATGTTGGACATATTTACTTTAATTATGTTTCTTTTAATTTAAAGAGATTTTATTTCAATATTGTTTTAATATTAATTGTATGATCAATGGTGAATATTTTTTTTACTTTGATTGTTTTTATTTTTATGTTATTACCTTGATTGTTTTATTATGTTATTTCAAATTCGTATACCGTCAATCTAAAATAAATATGAATATAAACGTCATCAAACATTTGTTATTAGTGACAAAAAAATTCACTTTGCATAGTTTTTAGGAATATCACATTTTCGTCACGAAAAAAATTAAGTTCGTCATAAATTCACTATATTTAGTGACAAAATAATTTATATCCCAAAATATTCTTTTATTGACTACGAATTATTTTTTTTTTTTGACAATTATAATTGTCACTAATTATGACAACTTATAGTGACAAACTTTGTTTTGTTGATAAAAATATTTTTGTAGTGATGACATGATAGGTATAGGTAATTTAAATACATTAATTTGAGCTTTATTAAGAACCATAAGTTCATAATTTAAGACAGTTCATAATTTCTACCTTAAGTTCATAATTTATACACTAAATAATTTAAATACATTAATTTGAATTCTATACCTTAATTCTAAATCTAATATAGTTCAAACCAAAAACCCTAAAAATTATAATTTTAGGTAGCTTAAATCTAAATCTAATGTAGTTCAAAAATCCTACTTAGTCACACAAATACTAAATAGACGAAAACTCTAAAAAAATTACATAAATTATATTCCAAAAATTAAAAATTAAAAATCTAATAAGGTAGATTACTAACCTTGAACAACAATGGCAGTGGTGGCGCGCGGAACAGAGGCGGGGCGGTGGTGGCGCGCGGAACAAAGGCGAGGCAATGGTGGCAGCGGAATAGAGGTGGGGCAGCGGTGGGGGGCGCAGGCTAAGGGAGAAGAGGCAGGGCGGTGGCGGCTCCAGCTGTCACAGTGGTGGCACGGGATGGGGGATTGATTTTTCGGAGGGGAATGTGTTGAGAGGAAGTTTGGGGAAATTTTGAAAAGAAAATAAGAGAATGGGAGGGGGAAACCCTTTTTTGAGTCTGGATTTACAAAAGTAGACCAACGTTGGTCGCTATTTTTGGTAGCTAATTAAGTTTTGACTGTTTGACCAAAATAGCGACCAACGTTGGTCGCTATTTTTGATTGTTTGACCAAAATAGACCAAAGTTGGTCGCTATTTCTAAAAAAAAAATTAAATAACTTTTTTTTCTATTTTAGTTTTTTAAATATTATAAGCTATAAAAAAAAATTTATTAGCTATAAATATTTATTTTATTTAACTATAATTATTATAAATAATTAAAAACTATAAGCATAATCTTTAAAAAAAATTATATTAACTAGGTAATTATTTTAAATAGATTATAATAGCATGTATGTAAAGGAATTTTTTAAGTTATATTTAACTATATGAGTAATTTCATACACACGCATAAACTATATTGTAATTGATGATCAATCTTATACATTACTACGTACGAATAATTAATGAATTGATAAGCCAATATAGTGATGAATTGTGTATATATATATATAGACACATACACATACACACACAAAAATACTTCATTGTAATACTATAAAGTATATATAACTTGTTATAGTATATGTTAGTGTGTGTATATATATAACACACACTTCGTGCTACTTTAACTACATATATAGCATGTTATAGTATATGCTACTGTATTCATTATTTGTATTATAATAGAATTAATGAATTATATTCATTCATCACTAGGTTATAAGTCGATGAATCAATTATAACATATTAATTGATATAAGTCGAGTTGTTTTATTTTTAGTATATATACATGCATCTGAGTAAGTTACAAGTCGATGAATCAATTTACAAGTGTATCAATACCTAAAAGAACCCGTCCTTGTGTTCCGAGCGCTTCATGTTCTTATATATATATATAGACGCGCACACACACAGATACTTCACTATAATACTATAACGTATATATAACTTGTTATAGTATATGTTAGTGTAACACACACACTCCGTGCTACTTTAACTACATATAAAGCATATTATAGTACATGCTATTGTATTCATTATTTGTCTTATAACAGAGTTAATGAATTACATTCATTCATCACTAGGTTATAAGTCCATGAATCAATTATAACATATTAATTGATAAGTCGAGACGTTTTGTTTTTAATATATATAGATGCATCTGAGTAGGTTATAAGTCGATGAATCAATTTACAAGTGTATCAATACCTAAAAGAACTCGGCCCTGTTCCGAGCGCATCCTTTTATATATATATATATATATATATATATATATATATATATAT
>MU737750.1:8712-32265 GCA_026770625.1 Nicotiana glauca | reverse complement strand
ATTTTTAATTTTGACCAATGTTGACCTGAAAAGAGACCAACTTTGGTCGCTAATTATCCAGAAATTAAAATTAGCGACCAAAGTTGGTTGCTAAATTTAAATCAGATTTATTTATATTTTATATAATATTTGAAATAATAATATAATTGTTAAACGTTAGAACTGGGTCCTAGATTAGCGACCAAGGTTGGTCTCTATCTGCTTCCCGTTTCGTAAGCGACCAACCTTGGTCGCTAACTTTGAATTATATTTATTTATATTTTTTATTTTTTAATAATAATATAATTATTAAAATTTTATAACTGGGTCCCAGATTAGCGTCTAAAGTTGGTCTCTATCTGCTTCCCCTTTCCTAAGCGACCAACTTTGGTCGCTAATTTTAAATTATATTTATTTATATTTTATAAATTTTTTAAATAATAATATAATTAATAAATTTTATAAGTGGGTCCCACTTTAGCGACCAAAGTTAATTGCTAATTTCAGTATTTTTTTGACCAAGCAAGTCTGACCAATCCGGTCAACATTTTAACCACATTATCGACCAAAAAGCGACCAACCTCGATCGCTAATGTATTTAGAATAATTATTTAATTATTTTCTCCAATTTAGCGACCAACGTTGATCGCTTTTCTTGACAGACCAATTTTGGTCGTCAAATATTGGTCGCTTTTTTCCGGATTTTAGTAGTGTACATTCCAGAGCTACAAGGAACTGACAGGGACTTCCTGGACTTATGTCTACTTCTTCAGCTTCTATCTTATTGCCGTTTTGTGGCTATCAAATTTGGTAAGTACTATCCATGTGTACTCTTTGCAAATTGGTCTATAGACCTCCACTGAAGATCCATAAACAGATGAAAATCAGATGATGTTAAAGTCAACTTCTCATGTAGAGATAAGTACTCATTAGTTCATTGTGAGGTTACTTTTTTCCATTTGCTACTAGCTTTAGATCCTAGGTACGTATACGTGTATTACATTAATATGCAGTTGTGGCACCCATGTATATCCCTCCTCTTCTTCTAATGCACAGAGCTATTGGGAATAAACCCCGTAAAAATAGTATTCACGGTATTAGTAATAAATACAGAACACTAAGTTATGGTTAAATCAGCAAGAATAGAAATGCAACAATAATGACACCAAGATTTACGTGGAAACCCTTCTGAATAAGGGAAAAAACTACGGCCAAGAAGAGCAACTGATATCACTATAGCGAGGAATTTTACAATGTGTAGTAACGAGTAAAAATACTCCTAAGACCACTACACCCTCAAAAGAAATAAACACTCTTTTGCTTTTTCACCTCACTACAATATCTCTCATACTTTATTTTTTTTTCACAAACTACTTTCTTATAGTTTATGGAATACCTTGCTCTCTCTCTTTTCTCTCTTTGTTGGTGTGTAGAAATGAGAGTTGAAGCTCTCCTTTTATAGCCAAAATCTCACTCTCTAAAGCCTACAATATTTGATAATTTTCACACCCTTTTCACAATTTCAACAAGGTTGGCTACCAAACCAAGTCAATAAAATTGGCTACCAAATTATACCAATTCAACAAGGTTGTCTACCAAACCAAAACAAGTCAACAAAATTGGCTACCAAATCATTTGAATGAGATGGACACCATATCAATCTCCCCCTCCAGTCTCATTCATCTAGAGGAGGTAGCATTGTCTTCTAGTTTGAGTGCATGCCGACAAGTTCTTTGCATACCTCGAACTTGTCTCTTGGTACCACCTTGGTTAGCATATCCGCAGGATTTTCACTCGTGTGAATCTTTTTAACTTGTAAAGATTCATTTTTCACGTGCTCACGAATCCAATGATATCTCACATCTATATGTTTTGTTCTTGCATGGTACATGGAGTTCTTACTTAGGTCTATTGCACTCTGACTGTCGAAATAGACAACATACTCCATCTGTTGCAATCCAAGTTCTTGAAGAAATCTCTTGAGCCATATCATCTCTTTGCCAGCTTCAATAGCCGCAATATACTCTGCTTCAGTTGTAGATAGTGCGGCACACTTCTGCAACTTAGACTGCCAGGATATAGCTCCCCCTGAAAAAGTAAACAAATATCCAGTAGTGGATTTTCTGTTATCAAGGTCACCTGCCATATCAGAATCTGTATAGCCCTTCAAAATTGGATTTGATCCTCCAAAACATAAGCATTCATGTGAGCTTCCTCTTAGATACCTGAGTATCCACTTTACAGCTTCCCAATGCTCTTTTCCTGGATTTTCAAAAAATCTGCTAACAACACTGACTACATGAGCAATATCTGGTCGAGTGCATACCATTGCATACATCAAACTTCCGACAGTAGAGGAATAAGGAATCTTGGCCATTCTCTCTTTTTTCTCTGTTATTGTTGGACACATCTTCTTACTCAACTACAGATGACCAGGAAGGAATGTGCGAACCAGCTTAGCACTTTTCATATTGAAGCGCTCCAGTACACGTTCTATGTACTTATCCTGTGACAAGTAAAGCTTCCTTTCGTTCCTCGAACAAGTAATTCTCATGCCCAAAATCTGCTTAGCATGACCCAAGTCTTTCATTGCAAAAGACTTATTCAACTGTTTCTTCAACTCGTCAATCTTGGAAGCATTTCTGCCCATAATCAACATATCATCCACATATAGCAAGAGGATAATAAAATTATCATTAGAAAATCTTTGTACAAACACACAATGATCTAAAGAAGTCTTCGTGCAGCCTTGCTCCCCCATAACAGACTTAAACTTCTTGTACCACTGTCTGGGAGCTTGCTTCAATCCATATAGACTCTTCTTAAGTTTGCATACAAGATTTTCTTTACCTTTTGCCTTGAAGCCCTCAGGTTGTTCCATATGAATCTCCTCTTCTAAGTCACCGTGAAGAAAAGCAGTCTTCATATCCATCTACTCAATCTCCAAATCAAGACTAGCAGTCAAACCAAGAACTGTCCGAATAGAGGATATTTTCACAACAGGAGAAAATATTTCGTCAAAGTCAATACCTTTCCTTTGACCAAATCCCTTGACAACCAATCTAGCTTTGTATCTGGGCTTCAAACTATGTTCTTCAGTTTTAACTTTGAACACCCACTTATTTTTCAAAGCTCTCATGCCTTTAGGCAATTTCACCAACTCATAAGTATGGTTCTCATGCAGAGATTTCATCTCATCTTGCATGGCTTCAATCCATTGATCCTTGTGCTCATCCTCTATGGCCTCCGCATAACATTCAGGTTCTCCCCCATCAGTGAGTAATACATACTCATTGGGTGAATAACGGGAGGAAGGAGTACGAGGTCTAGAAGACCTCCTGAGTGGAATATCTAACTCGTCCACAGCTTCGTAACTAGGAGCATCTGCCTCATCAACATTAGCATTGTTATCACCATCACCATCAATATGCTGATCTGGAATATGGTTGTGGGCATCACCATCATCATTGACCCCACCAACGTCATCCGTATTTGTGTGAGGAACTTGATCAAGATTAAATAAACCTTCAGAACTTGGAGATTTTAGCTTCTCCGCCTTATTAATATCTTCAATGGTTTGATCCTCCACGAAGATAACATCACGGCTTCTCACGACCTTCTTCTCAATTGGATCATATAGCTTGTAACCAAACTCATCAAGGCCATAACCAATGAAGATGCACTGCCTTGTCTTAGAATTTAATTTTGACCTCTCATCTTTAGGCACATGTACAAAAGCATTGCAACCAAATATTTTCAAGTGGTCATAGGAAACATCCTTGCCATACCAAACTTTGTTTGGAATATCACTTTGCAAAGCAACCGTCGGGGATAGATTAATAACATGTGCGGTGGTCAAAAAAGCCTCACCCCAAAAGGAATTCGGCAACTTTGCTTCAGAAAGCAAACATCTGAATCTTTCCATCAAGGTCCTGTTCATCCTTTCTGCTAAACCATTAAGCTGAGGAGTCTTTGGTGGAGTCTTCTAGTGTCTGATACCCTGCTGCTTGCAGTATTCGTCAAACGGTCCACAATATTCACCACCTTTATCAGTACGAATACACTTCAGCTTCTTTCCAGTTTCTCTTTCAACTGAAGCCTGAAACTGTTTAAAGACACCCAACACTTGGTCTTTAGTCTTCAAAATGTAGACCCAAAGTTTCCTTGAGCAATCATCAATAAAGGTAGCAAAATAAAGTGCACCACCCAAAGTTCTTGTCTTCATTGGACCACATAAATCCGAATGCACCAACTCAAGCAACACTGTCTTTCTTGAAGGAGGATGAGACTGGAAATAAACTCTCTCTTTTTTTTCGCCAAGCAGTGCTCACATTTTTTTAATTTTGCACTTTTAAAATTTGACAACAATTTCTTTTTGGCCAAAACATTTAGTCCTTTCTCGCTAATATGGCTAAGCCTCTTATGCCATAACGTTGAAGAGTTATTGCTCTCAACGGCATTCACCATATCAACATAGGTAGAGGCCGTAGTCCAGTATAGACCACGACGCTTTTTCCCACGAGCCACAATCATGGAACCCTTAGTGAGTTTTCACTTTCCAGCACCATTGGTACTGGCATATCCCTCATCATCCAAAACACCAACAGAGATCAAGTGCAAACGAACATCAGGTGCATGCTTGACATTGTTTAAAACTAGTTTAATTCCAATACTAGTTTCTAAACAAATCGTTCCAACACCAGCCACCCTAGATACAGTCTCATTACCCATACTCAAAGTTCCAAAGTCACCCTGAGTATAGGATGAGAAAAATTCCTTCCTTGATGTTACATGAGATGCGGTACCACTATCCACAACCCAGCTTGACTCATCAAAAGCAATATTTATCAGATCCGCATCAAGGACAGTAACATGATCTTCTGTAGTGACGGGACCACACGATTGACATCTTCTTTCTGTTCTTCCTTGTCTTTATTCTCCTTTTTCAAAATCCGGCAGAACTTCTTTGTGTGCCCTTTCTTCCCGCAATGATAGCACTCAATATCTTTAATGCTTCTGGATTTGCTTCTATTATGTTCTCTATTTTGAGAACCCCGATTCTTGTTTCTCCCCCTAGAGTCAGTCACCAAGACATCTGATAAGGAGGAACCTTGAGATTTTCTTCTCATCTCTTCATTTAAAAGACTGCTCTTGGCAAGATCCATAGAGATCACACCATCCGGAGCAGAATTTGATAATGAAGTTCTAAGAATTTCCCAAGAATCTAGTAGGGAACCAAGTAGAAACAAGCCTTGAATTTCTTCATCAAATTTAATGCCCATAGCAGATAACTGATTCATGATCCCTTGAAAATTATTCAGATGATCTGTCATCGCGGAACCATCGTGGTATTTTAAACCCAATATCTGCTTTATCAAAAACATCTTGTTGTTTCCAATTTTTTGAGCATACAAACTTTCAAGGTGCTCCCATAGGGTCCGAGCATGTGTCTTCCCCGAAATATGGTTTAAAACATTATCGTCAACTCACTGTCTAATAAAGCCGCAAACCTGCCTGTGTAACAAACTCCACTCTTCATCTGATTTATTATCAGGATTTATGGTGGTAAAGACATGTTGATGAAAATTCTTGACATAGAGCAAATCTTTCATTTTGTCTTTCCAAATGGCATAATTTGTGTCATTCAAAGTAACCATTCTACTAGTGTTGGCTTCTATCGTTTATCACAAATACAAATACTATTTAATAGGAGACCAAAGTAATTCTTTTATGATGTGGAAGTTCAGACTGTGCTGCAACCACAGAGCATACTCAGACAGGATCTTGGCTCTGATACTACTTGTTGGGAATAAACCCCGTAAAAATAGTATTCACGGTATTAGTAATAAATACAGAACACTAAGTTATGGTTAAATCAGCAAGAATAGAAATGCAACAATAATGACACCAAGATTTTACGTGGAAACCCTTTTGAATAAGGGGAAAAACCACGGCCAAGAAGAGCAACTGATATCACTATAGCGAGGAATTTTACAATCTGTAGTAACGAGTAAAAATACTCCTAAGACCACTACACCCTCAAAAGAAATAAACACTCTTTTGCTTTTTCACCTCACTACAATATCTCTCACATTCTATTTTTCTTCACAAACTACTTTCTTATACCTTGCTCTCTCTCTTTTCTCTCTTTGTTGGTGTGTAGAAATGAGAGTTGAAGCTCTCCTTTTATAGCCAAAATCTCACTCTCTAAAGCCTACAATATTTGATAATTTTCACACCCTTTTTACAATTTCAACAAGGTTGGCTACCAAACCAAACCAAACCAAGTCAATAAAATTGACTACCAAATTATACCAATTCAACAAAGTTGGCTACTAAACCAAAACAAGTCAACAAAATTAGCTACCAAATCATTTGAATGAGATGGACACCATATCAAGAGCAAACTTTAATATTGACTTATTCTTGCTTCAACATGTTCAAGAATTAATGTCACATTTGTGTGATTTTAAAGCTACAAGTTCCTTTCTCTTTTTCATGAGTTGACTTGTTCCATGTCCTAAATGATGTTTCCCTATGCCCAACACTATAATGCTTTAGTTCGTTAGAATATGAAGCGCGTAATCAGATATCATTTGGATATTTTTCCCACCTGTATATATAAGACATCTAACATCATGTATATTCCAATTCCTATTCATGCTAACCACCATGCTTTCTTGCTGGTAGTTTCTAGATCTTTATATATCTTTATCGTTTATGATCGATTTAAAATTTTCATTAATGGGAAAATGTTATACATGGTGCTTACATCTTCTTCTTTTTTTTCTGATACACATAGGAATTAAAATTCTATAGAGTTGTCCTTAAGGACTGGGGAGATTTCATTGCTCTCCACAGCCATGTTTGCATTATATTAGCCTTTTAGACTTTCCATCTTAGCAACCTTTCTATGGGGATCATTGGGCAATCAAAAACCAATCTATCTTAGAGCTGGAAAAATAATAGAATGACCTGATTGATGCGGCATCTGCTTGGTTCAAAGTTGATTGATGAGGCATCTGCAAGGTAGCTTAAATATTCTATTCCTGTTGAATAATTACAGATTTTGGCTTTGCATCTTTTTAATTATTACAAAATCTTGATCTCTTTTTTGTGACAATTGATCTTATCATTTACTTTCCCTTTGTGTTCTGACACTTTCTTTTTTAAGGTATTTATCCTGTGTATAGCCCTATAGCATGTGTCAATGCTTAAGCTGTACTAACACTTTACCTTTGCTTGATACTCTTTCAGATTGTAGTATTTGTCTTGGAAGCTTTTCAAGCAGAAATGAATCTAGAGGCATCAACAAGAAGTGTGGATGGTGAGAACAAGGTTAGTTAAATTGTACCTACTAGTTATTCCTTTGGCTAGGAACATCTCGATAGACTCTAACGTGTTTTTTCCTGGATTTCTCGGCTCATCATAGAAATACTATGCTACAAATTACACTCATGAAAATTGTCGGTCGAACTTTAGAAAGAGAATTATTCCCTCATGATTTACCAGGTAGGTCACTGTAAAAGAGAAGAGAAACAGAAACTTTTCTAAAAGCAACTGCTAAATTTAGTAGCACAAGGAAATGACACCAAACAGTATCAAGGTCAAACTCAAAACTTTCAGCCATATTTAACTTGTGCAACCTAAACCTTGATTCTCTAATTTTATTCCTTCACTCATTACAGAGTATACTGGACTTTTTCTTTTTTCTGTATTTTCATTTTTAGTCACCATATAAAACAGTTCCACAAGGTAGGGGTAAGCTTGCGTACACACTATCCTCTCCGGACCTCACCATGTGGGATTATACGAGTCTGAAATCTAAATGTTGGGTTTTTGGACTCAAAATACGTTTCTACTGCTAAAAAAAATTGCATTTCTATATATAACATGGTATTACACGGCGCTATACTTTAACGGTGTTTATGTCGTTAAAGTATAGCTCAGTATAATACTGTGTTACATATAGCGCGGTATAATACCGTGTTATATCTGTTTGTGGGCCCATCAATTAGTCTCATGCGGTTAACTGACATAACCGTAATTCAAATATATATAGCGCGGTTATACCGCTATACCTTTTTGTGGGCCCACTAATAAATCTTTTACGGTTAACTGACATAATAATCATTTAAATTGGTATAGCGCGGTGTAATACCGCGCTATCCATCAAAAAATTCAGCACCCCGTGCTAGGTCTTGCCTTATTTAAAGGCATTAGGATTTTATGAAAATCCATTCAAAAAATATGCTAACTTCCGTTCAAACTTTACTTCTTGTTGTCAAGCAATTTTTATAATGTCTGAAGAGCCAAAAATAAGGGTTTCATTATATTGGGGGGGTGAGGTTGTAGCGGAGAATAACTCTGTGAGGTGTAGTTTATCTCCATAATGTAACGTTAAATTGTCACTTATAATGGAGTACGATAAATTGGTATCGTTGTTACGTAAAAAAATTAGTGTGAGAAAACGTTTGGTGAACCTTAAAGTAACCGGTAGATATCCGTATTTTGTGACTCCGCAGGGGTTTGCTTTTTATTTTGTGTTTAACATCGAAGATGATGAAACTCTTAGAGATTTTTTGCGAATTTCGGATGAATACAGGGAATTTATTATGATAAAATTGTTGAAAATGTACATCAAGGTTGAAGACGTTCCCAATAATGAGATTGTACATAGTAGGGATAACCCCCAGTCATCGGGTGGTTATTCTTGAGCAGTTTTGGCTGGACAGATTTCGAATGAAAGAGTTTGCCTTGATTTAAACTTATCACCACCGGCGAATGAGCAGCGAGGAAATAATTTCTCTCCTACTTTACATAATCCACAAGACGACTGGTAAACTTCAATTTTTCTATGCTTTAACGATGTTTATTTTTTGTTGAATTGAATTTGTATTAACACTCATATTTTTTATAGGGGATACCGTCCGGATATGAATTTACAAGTTATGACCCCACGCTCAGTTGGAATATGCATAATTCTAGCGTGTTGGATCACGGTGATCCATCCGGGAGTCATCATCAACAAGAAAATATCCATCATGGAATGTCAACACAGTACGACTTGTAAGTGAAGTGATATAGCTATATGTAAAGTATTTATCAATTTGAGTAACTTATCATTTTGTTCTTCTTATGTAGTGAAAACGAGGAACTTGATGGTCCTGACCTCACTCAGTTGCCCGTAGACAACGTATTTATTCGTGATTTGGCAGATGCGCAGAGTCAGGAAGATAATAGTGATTATGACAACAATGCCGATGAGTCTGGAGATGACACACCCTTCCCTGACGAGGGTGATGATGAGGAGGAAGTGAATGTCAAACCTGAGCTGACGAGAGAGCATGCTCCTCCACCTCCCGTTAGACCAAGAGTGTACGAGTCCCACGTGTCATTTCATGAGCAGAGTACTTCCTACCTTGATAAATTGCCAAGTATACTGGATGTGGATGCCCTCACAAGGATCTTGACGAAGTTCGATCAGCAATGTGGGATGAGTCTAGACCAACGCTGCTGGCAAAGGGCATGTATTTTCCCGATAAAGCTCGCCTAATCAGGGCTGTAAAAATCTACAGCGTAAGAGAGTGCTGTGAGATGACGGTAAGGGGGTCAATTCTGGAGGTATACAAGGTTGTATGTCGTAGTGACTTTATGGGTTGTAACTGGATGTTGCGTGCGAGCAAGAAGAAATCAGGGTTGTAGAAAGTGGTTAAATATATTAGCACCCACAGCTGTGAAATGGACACATTCAATGAGAATCACTTCAACTTGGATGTAGACTTGATTTCTCTTGTCTTGATTCCATACTTGGAAGTGTAGATTAGGTACAAGAACAAAGAGTGTATTACAGCCGTCCACCAGGAATATGGGTGTACTATAACCAAAAGAAAGGCATATCTCGGGCGCAAACGTGCATTTGAAATTATTTATGGTGACTGAGATAAGTCATTTTCATCTCTACCCAGGTACATGACCGCACTCTCCGGGACTGCTGTTGAATGGAGGCATGAGCGGAGTCTGGTATTACCGGTATATATATTCAGCTACGTGTTCTGGGTATTTAAATCAGCAATTGATGGTTTTGTGCATTGTCGTCCGGTAATTTCCATAGATGGTACTCATGTCTATGGAAAGTATGATATTAAGCTATTGATCGTCATTCCAGTAGATGTCAATGGACAAATTTTTCACTAGCTTATGCCATTTGTATTAATGAAAGCGAAGAAACATGGACGCTATTTTTGAACCACTTGAAGCAACAGATTCTCAAACAGCGTTCAGGTATTTCTCTAATATCTTATCAACATGGTGGTATTTTAAGTTATGTACGGCATTTTCCAGAATAGCAGGAACCTTATGCATACTACCGTTACTGTGTGAGGTACCTGAAGGCCAATTTCCAGAAGAAATATCCCAACAAGTACTTGCATGATTCAATGTGAATGGTTGCAACTGAGCACCAGCAGTGCAAATTCAGGAGGCACATGGAAGCGATCCGGCAGTTAGACGAAAGAGCCTATAATTGGCTGATGTGACATGAGCTTCACAAGTGGACGTTGCATGTTGATGGTGGCAGACGATGGGGAGACCTGACTACAAATTTATCGGAGTCATTCAACGGCTTATTGCAGTCAGCACCTGGATTCCCTGTCACTGCCATGGTCCGGATGACATTCAAATAGATGGCGGAGAGCTTTATTGAAAGGGACAGAGCTTCATCGGAATTGTTGGACAGGGGTGTTGTATTTATGCCAATACCGATAAGAAGATTTGAGAAATACAGGAGGCGAGCACATTGGCATTCATATTTACAGTATGATCACCACCGCGGTGTTTCTGAAGTTCGCACCGCTATCCGTGGACACCGGGGGAATAATCTACAAACCGTGAATGAAGCTAGTAGGTTGTGTTCATATGGGAAATAGGTCATCTACCACATGTCGTGCGCACATGCCATGAAGTGCTTTCAATAAGTTGGTTTAGGGGCAACCAACTATATTGATAGGCAATACAGTATTGTTGTATTAAACACATATAGTGGGCAGTTGCAGTCACTGGGTGCTGAGCATTATTGGCCGCCGAAACCATTTAAAATGTTGTGTAATAAGGACTATTTGCGCAAGCTGCAAGTGCAAAAGAGAACGCGTATACGGAACCAAATGGATGTTGATGATACCATTTATGCGTGTAAATGTGGCATATGCTCGCAAACAGGACACGACCGTCGTAAATATCCTTCAGCTAGTTTGGGTGGCGGTGGTAATCCAGCTCCTGGTGCAAGTTCGTCTAATGCACCCAACTATCAAAGATACACCTAGTGTTTTGTTTTCGTAATATTTTTTGTAATAAGTTTCTGTACTTTTTTATGTTGCAATATTTATCAAATAAAATTATATTTCACAGCCTTATTACATATTATTATCTAACGTGACCTTTTGAATTGGGATGATGATATGATAGTTCCAACATTCAACTTATTGGTGTTAGTAAAGAAGACCAATATGAAGATTGAAATTTCATAAAATAATACTTCAAGAGAAAAAAGTACAACAACCATAACTAAAGCAACATACATGAAAATAAAAGATAATAAAAGGATAAATCAAGAAAAATACATCCTAGTACCAAGTAAAAACGGATTAGTACAAACAGGATATATGTATCCCTCCGCGGTTAAATACTATGTTTTGTGTAAATATATGTAGCGCGGTTGAATACTACATTTTGTGTGTTATCTTGTCGGTCTGAAAAGCTGACCGACTGCGGAAAAGCTATTTTGTTCCCGAAAAAGTTAATATGTATAGCGCGGTTGAATACTGCATTTTGTGTGTAGTCATGTCGGTCTGAAAAACTTACCGTCTGTGGATAAGTTGTTTCGTTTTAGAAAAAGCTAATATGTATAGCGTGGTTGAATACTGCATTTTGCATGTTGTCTTGTCGGTCTGAAAAGCTGACCGTCTGCGAAAAAGCTGTTTTATTTTAGAAAAAGTTAATATGTATAGCGCGGTTGAAAATTGTATTTTGTGTGTTGCCTTGTCGGTCTGAAAAGTTGACCGTCTGCAGAAAAGTTGTTCCGTTTCAGAAAAAGTTAATTTGTATATCACAGTTGAATACTGCATTTTGTGTGTTGTTTTGTCGGTCTGAAAAGCTGACCGTCTGCAGAAAAGCTGTTTCGTTTCAGAAAAAGTTAATATGTATAGCATGGTTGAATACTGCATTTTGTGTGTTGCCTTACCCTTAAATAACGGCTGCATTCTAACTATTTTCTGCGCTTAACAATAACCAATAGCAAATACTTCCATAAAAGCAAGGTTCTTTTATTTTACGCTTTAACAAATGTTTGAACCCCTTTATGTACCAAGGTGCGAGTGCAGCAAAAAATGAATGATGCAATATTGTTGGGATAATGGTAAAGTTGGACGTCGCTACTGGTGTGTATGAACGAGTTTTATAGGGTTCCTGATGAACCTGTTTGCAATTTTAAGGTATAGATTGATGAACCCTGTCAGCAGGAATACTACAAAGAAAAGTTGCAGCATCTTCATTATTTGACCTTGAAATAGTAGGAAAGAGAGCGACAATACAAACAAGAAGTTACGGAGTTGAAGGAGAAACTCAAAGAGGTGGAAGAAGAAAAAAATAAGCTGGTAGAAAAATTTAAGTGGTTGGAGCAGAGAATACTACGCGGTGGTGACTAAACAATGACATGTATGTGTTGAGCGTAGTAGTGTATCTTTATGTTGCCAGTGTCATGTGTTTTCATTAGTTGTACTGAATTTAATGTTAGCTTTCAATGTTTGTGTTTGTGTTGTACTGTTAAAATAAAGAAGATACGGGGTAATAAAAATATAATGCGCATATTATGTAACCATAAAAATTATTGTTATTATTTACATAAAATATTAAAAAAGAAAATTAATGTGTCCCACAGCCTTTGTGCTTCAATGCAGCCGCTGGCCTGAGGCGTATCCCTCCCGCCCGGATACACTATCAGGATCATCCTCATAACATCGTCTCTTTATATGAGGATGCGCTGCAACATGATCGTCAGTACGGCCGGCAGGATCGGTAGAAGGGGTCGCCTGTCCATCAACAACCTACAAAACAATAAGTAAGCTCAGTATATGAAAATGTATATTAGTAATGTACGTGTTAAGTCAAAAATATTTTCTTACTATGGTCTCGTCGGGCTCCTGAATATAAGAATCAGTGGTGTCCTCAGCATCGCATAAAGTGGCCTCCGTGATGGGCTGGGATGAAGCCTTAATAAGAAAATTAAAAATTAATTTAAGGTGAATCAATGAGAAAAAAAAAAAACAAATTAAAATTTAATAGTGATACAAACATACCTGCGCCTGTGATAGATCCACACCACCCGAAGACGATGAGCCAAAACTCAACCTGCGCCCACCATCCACCTCTCGGGTCGGCAGATCCTCAGCTGCGGTCGGAGGGCCTCGAAAGAACTGCTCCCAATCATTTCCGGTGAAGCTCGTTCCCGTAACAACAATGGATCTGACGGGGTCACCTGCAATACTGGCAGCTCCAGCTGAAGGCTGTGTTGACATCCAATTTTATCCCTTCTTTCTTCCAAACTACTTCTTTAAGCTTCTAATATTATTAATAATTTAAATAATTATTTTACAATTGCTATCCCAATATAGACCTAATTAGTACCATTATTTTTATTATTGTTATCATTTCTATTATTATTATTATTATTAGCGTTAGATATTATTATTGTTGTTGTTGTTGTTACTTTTATTGTCATTCTTATCGCTATTTGTGAAAAGCATATCGTTTTCCTTTGTTTAATCAAATAGTAATATTTTCTTGAATCTACAGTTCACAAATATGATAGCATTTTATTTAACAATTACTATAATAGTTATTTTGCAATACCTCATAATTATTTTAATACTATCAGTTATAACTTTATCAAGGCATTTTAATATTAGTATTATATGGTATGGAATTAAGTTAATATGTTTTAGAAGCCTAAAGGAAACGATACAAGAAAAAAGGAAAAGGACAAGCAATTCGGCCTAATTAAAGGCCTGCACCATTGAAGCTTAGCTGCCATTTCGCCCCAAGGCCCGATTGCCAATCTTTTGGTCCAATTTTGTTCTAGCTTTTTGTCACACCCCAAAATCCGAGGAGCGCAACTGGCGATCAACCGAGTAAACCCGACTGAGCAAGCCTGTTAGGTCTCATTCTACCCAAACTAATTCATGAATAAATAGGAGATGGGCTCCATTAATCAAATTCTATAAACACGTCATTAACAATTTCTATTTCATTTTCATTAGCAACCTCATCCACAATTTTGAAGGTATTACAAGTTTTATACATCATTTCCAAACATCAATATTTTTATTTTAATTCCAATACCCGACACTACACATATCTTGTCTACGGAGCCTCTAAATTCAACTGAAGAATAATATGGAAATGCCGGTAACAAGGTTCCAGCTATACCTCAAGTACAAAGTACATAATTAACAGATGAAACAGGACCCCGAAATGAAGTGGGGCTCACCAAGTCAACCGAAAGGATGATGCAGCACTAGCTGCGACCAGCACTGCCTGCTATAGAAATACCTACATCCATTAAAAGACGTAGCGCCCCCAGCAAAAAGGACGTTAGTGCCATTGAATAGCACTAGTATGTATGAACAAACTTTACTCTAAGTAAAATCAAACAATATACAAGTAGAAGACAGTCGTGGAAACCAAACAATGATGCACCAAAATACAGAGAACACAAGTGAGAGTTTCATAGTTTCTTATTTCGTCTTTTCGTCCTTTTGATTTATACTCTCTTAGTGTCAAGTGCCACAATTCTTAATGCCACATTATCTTTTTTTTACACGGAGTCCGGTCTCGGCCCGACCGGCTAAGACATCCCAAGTGAGACATATCCATATTCACAATAATATTTTGGAACCCAATATAAATACCACCATGTGTACAGCATGGCGTCCGATCTCGGCTCGATCGGCTAAGCCATATCACTTGGGACATAACCTCTTTCGGTTATTCTTTAGTTTACATTTCTTTCCACTTTCCCATTACATGGCACCACACACCTCTTTATTAGCTTATTTCTTGGCACTTGGATACATTGTTACAATTCAAGTATTCAAGTCTTCCCCTTATTTATTCATTCATATAATATTATCCTTCATGTTGATAAGTTCTAACATATGATGAATTGTGCACATAATAGGATGAGAACAAACAATCATGATTCACAACTTCAAGCAACATGGTGAAATGGTAAACAACTAAGACAAGTAGGGAACATATTCTTTCACCTCAGCACATTAGAACAAACAATTCAAGTATGATCAAGCAAGGAACTCATATCAAATGCACAGACACTAACGAGATGATTCTACCAAGATTAAAGTTAGCCATACATACTTCGAAGAGTTTTCCCTTAAGTTTTTAGAATACACCAACACCTCTAGCAATAACAATCTATGAGGAAATAGCGGGAATCGATTAATAATTAGGAAGATTACCTATGGTGTAACTCTCTTAGGAATTTCATCAACCACCTAACAAGTGAAGTAGACTACAAGGTTCTACAATGGAAAATCCTTTTTTCCTTATCCAATTCCATCAAGAACTACCCAAAATAGTTCATTAATTCCACATACTGTAGCTTAGTTTCACATGTATGGCCTATTTCTAACCCCACAATATATTTTTGAACTCATAATCTCATATATCAAATATTAGAAGTAGGACATACCCGGAAGATAGTGAGCTAGAGATTAGCATGCTTGATTCTTGAGGGTTTGTGCAAGATTGATGATCAGGAGGCTAGGTTCCTCTTTATCTCTCTAAAATGCTCTCACTTCTCTCTAGATTTAGTGTAAAAGTAGTCCCAAATAAAGCCCCAAAGCTTATTTATCAAAGTGAGTTCGGATATAAAAATTTCCAAAAATGACCCCCAAAGTCAAAAATGTGGTGCAATTATGCTATAGCATAATTGAAATGTGGGCAGCATTCTTGCAGCATAATCGAAATGCGATAGCATAATAGACAGCATAATCGATTATACTACATCATAATCGATTATGCTACATCATAATCAATTATGCAGCATAATGAACATGCGACAGCATAATGTTTTGCCTGACACTGCTTCACCATGCGACGCAAATGCAGTCCGCATGGTCGTTTTGCGATCGCAAATTGGTCGCAAATCCCAGCCTTTGGTAATTTGATCACAACTTTATGTGGGAATATTCAAATGAAGAACGGTTTGAAGCGTTAGAAATTAGACTCAATGACGTTTCATTTGATAGGTTATTCATCATATAAAACCTTATACATATTTATATATGCTCGCTCAAAGTGTGGACTAATGCAAGTACCTTTGGAATCTTAGCCTATTATGAAATTTTTCCCATTTGGCTTACACTTAGGCCTCTCCTTGGACCCCACCTTACTTAATATATGGCTCATACACTTTTTTACCAAATCCAATTGATGCCCATCATGTTAATAGCATACAAAATATTATAATTATCCTACGTGGCACCACGAAATCCTAGATTACTTACCGAAATTTTTCGGGGCCTTACATTCTCGCTCCCTTAGGATCATTCATCCTTGTATGAGGAGTAGAGTCCTACTTAAATGCATAATATAATAAATCTCTTTTCTCACCTACCTCAAGTCCCTAAATTTTGATTAACTCCTAAATTTTTCAGAAATTTTGGCAGAGTCTCCTTTGTAACTAGGCATATCTATCTGCCAGAGAACCACCAAAACAATCCTAAAAACACATCTACAACTCGACAAAGCACCACAATGTATATATCAATAATATGAACCTCAGCATTACAAGCACTACATTATCATAATGACACCTGAACATGGGTTGCACATTTTTAGATCATAACACCTATAAGTTATCTTTTAAGTCAAAGATTATTGATATACAATCAAGCGAAAATATTTTCCTTCCACGACTCTTTCGGTCTTCAAGGTGGCCCCCTCGACTCATAAGCTTTGCCATAACACCTTCACAAAAGCAATCACATCCCCTAAACTTATCCAACAAGGATGACAGCTAGACACCTCGCATAAGCTAACTATCCATCAACATGCACCTTCAATAATTCACACCAGGATCATATAATACACAAATGATCTCTACCTACCTTCTTAGACATAGACATGTGAATACACAAAATATATGGCGAACAACTATGGAGAAACTTCATACTCCTAGTGCGGCATAATGTGGAATACACTTATGCAACCTTTATTATCAACTCACATAATATCTTCGGGGGAAAATATTGAGAATAACCTGTTCACCCTTCTAAATTCTAAATTTCTACACGAACCCTCACACTGAACCCTTAATGACTTTCGACAGTTATTCTAAGATATGTTGTCATAAATTGACCATAAAATTACCTATTGAATGTATGTGATCACAGGGTGACTTTGACACATTTGAACCTTTAATACCAAATAGATCTAATACAGTAAGGAGCAACGGAGTTCAAGATTAGGCTGGAATTATTCAGGAATCCAGTTATGCGCTGAGCAGAATATTTCATGAGGTTATATCCTAAGGGACACGAGGATTTCTATTGATGATGTTGACATGGTTTAGTCCAGGTGACTACATCAATTATTAGACAAATAAGGCATAGGGGTAACTCGTATATTGGCAATAGGAACCATTAAGGAGGAATATTCAAGTACGTGACCCAGTCGTCTCCAGGAGTTTAGGCAAAGTGAATTTATCAAAAATGAGAATACCCTGACACCTTGAATGTGACATGGGTTTCAAATACATGAAGTTGAATTACACTCTTAACATTAACTGACACCAAGAATCTATGCCACAAGCCCATGAGGACGAAAAGAAGTTGAACACCTATGAGATTATCATATTGCAAACAACCTAACCTTTCCTGATAATTGACTCTATATGAGAAAACTAAAGATACGACAACTGGTCTTCCAAATCAATATGCTCATGATATGTGCAAAAATCTAAAGTCATCTAATCTTAACCTTTCACGAGTGAAACCACATAGCATAGGACATCCTACCATAGGGGTGAAATCATGTATTGGTTAGAGGAGTTCCAATGGTTGACGTAATTCTCTGGGAAAAAAGACAATTATAACTCATATCTTTCTTAAGGAGGTAGAATGTCAGGGGTAGCAAAATTTGCCACACATGACAATGAAGTTGTCAATAATCCTAGAAGCCGAGTGAGCAGAAGGCCACGTAACCCATCCAATTCGACCCATTTAAGACTTTTGAAAAGGGGACATACTTTGGTTTGAAATCAGGGCAATTTCAGCTTGAACTTTAAGGAAAATCATTACTTTTGAAACCTATAAGACATGCCCTCGTAGTCCTAGAAAATTGTCAACAATGGCAAGAAAGTACTTAAAACCATTACGAGTCGGTATAAAACAAGGCCTCAAAATGCCCCTATGGATAAGTTTGAAAGAATGAGACGTCTTGATGCATTTATCGGGGAAAAGTAACAGTAACTTAGGTTATCTAGTCATAGAGACAAGCAGAGCAGGTAAATGGTTGTTAGAAAAACATCTACAAGGAAATCCAGCAATATTTATTTATTCTAACAAAAAGAATATGTCCCCATCCTTAATGCTATAAGACTTCCTTTTTTATGCCATGAAACATAATGAATTTTACAATGAGAGTTATCAGATGAAATAGATTAGTAGGGTAGCAAAACTATTGAGCACCATTTAGAACCAACAAGCTTAAACCAAGTTGAAGACATTAGAAGTCTGTAGGAAAGGAGAAATTTGCCCACTCTCAGGGTGCTTGTAGAGTCCATAAAAGTGAGGTTAATTAAATCAGATCATATAGTTGGGTAACTAGTCGAGACATTGAGATAATATCGCATTGAAGATTACGGGTAAACAACACATGATGCAAGACAAATTAAAAGAAAGTGAGAGAGCCTTATGTAAGTAACCTTTACATTGTAACCACTAGGAACGGTGGTAATATAAAGCGATTATGAGAAGCAACATTTTTTAAAGAAGATCTTTGTACGAAGCCACGCGATGTATAGCTCTACAATTCAAAAATCCAATTATGTTTAGCAACTCAACTTCACAATGAAGCACTATAGCACACTTCTACACAACCAACTATTACCAGCAAAATTGGGGGACGCTATAAGACTTGATTGAGAGAAAAGTTTTGGCATACGGATGTGTTACTAGGTGTATTGCTCCTTGGTCAACCCAAAACCAAAGGCGAGAGTTAAACTGATAAGCAGATCGTTGAACTACCACATGTGTAGATAATCCATTGTCGAAAGGAGATCATTCAATCTCAGCAATTGCGATATGCTATCACCCCTTGATGAACTTGAAGTGAGGTCGGAACCCAACGGGATAGTACAAAATGATCATGGAAGGTTTGCAGATGTTCATAATGAGCTCTCCGTGGATTTTGACTTGAGAACTACCCAGATGCTAATGACAGACAGAAAAACATAAGAAACAGGCATTGTGCTATAATAACCCCCAAAGGTGTACTTGGTCTTGACGGAGAGCCTAGTAAGGGTCCTTTCGAGAAAGGAAGTGTTACAATGACTCATAGAAGGATGTGTTCACTCATGGTTATCGAACAAGTGTGGGGAAACTAACACAATGAATTCACTAACTAAAGAACACAATTAACACATGTTATTGAGGTGTAAAGAGAAAATAAACATTTGTTATAAGCTGGGCATGCTTCTGCTATATTATCTCCCAACTGCAATATAAGACCATGCCACGAGCAACCATAATACTAGGACAAAGTGAGCTACTTACTGCGGGATGTCCCAAGTGGACACGAAAGTTATGGAAACACAAGATCTTCCTATGACGTGGATGTGAGGATCTCAATTTTCAGAGAGACTTTATGCACTCGGTGACCATTTCAATTGACATGCACTCGTGTGATATGTTAAGGTATGCTCTTATGTTACTAGATAGTGAGAAGCTTTCATGATGATATTCGCAAGAGAGTAGATTGATTGTTCAAACCGTATAAGCCATATACACAACTGAATAAAAGAGTAACTCGAGAAGGATCGAAATGCTGGGATGCTTTGCATGGAACTTGACACCATATAGGTAAACTTTATGATGGTGCATGTATAGGCACAAGCGAGTAGATGTTGTCCATTCAAATAAAAAGATCCAGTAAGAAATTCATCAAGTATAGTCCCTTGTTGAGAATTTAGGAAAAGCAAGTGGGTAGTATTAATCCTAGAGTCATAACTCCATTCAAGGAATCAATTATAGAACTTAATTCCACAAAAATGTAAATAAGAGAATTCGTAATAGAGTGGATTCATGAATAATGCATCTCGTTCAAAGAGTCGATACATGCAATGTTTTGTTATTCAACACCTTGTTAAGACCATGTTTATGAGAATTCTTCAATATGGATGTACATATATATACGATTAGAAATTTTTATTTGACTCAGTTAATGACTTTAGGTTGGTAGGGTAATAGCTTAATCGATACTCCTCGACTCCACATCCCTAACGTACGTAGGTGACATACTGATATATTATATGATCTGATGGTGCAGAGACATCAATAGGGACAAGGACACTCCCCTCTTAGCGATAAGTTTTACCAATCCCTCCACAGCTCAATACATTCTCCCAACAAGTCCTTGGGCAATCCACTCGGACTCAATGGTGGGATCAATCCCTCCTTACATGCTTCAAATTCGCGAATTATGGTATCAAGGTTATCAATCTTGAGAATAAGACTTAGAGAGGAAATCAGCTCCCTACCCTGAGCTCTATCGCACGATTGGAGTATCAAATAAGGGTGAAATTCCTAAATGTCTGAATAGCCTCCAACTTATAGATGTGGTCGACTACACACCGATAAGAAGGACTCTCCTAGACACGGCTCCGAGACATCCTAGGACACTTTAAAACCTTAGGCTCTGATACTAAGTTTATCACACCCCAAAATCCGAGGAGCGCAACCGGCGCTCAACCGAGTAAACCCAACTGAGCAAGCCTGTTAGGTCTTATTCTACCCAAACTAATTCATGAATAAATAGGAGATGGACTCCATTAATCAAATTCTATAAACACATCATTAACAATTTCCATTTCATTTTCATTAGCAACCTCATCCATAATTTTGAAGGTATTACAAGTTTTATACATCATTGCCATACATTAATATTTCTATTTTAATTCCAATACTCGACACTACCCACAACCTGTCTACGGAGCCTCTAAATTCAACAGAAGAATAATATGGAAATGCCGGAAACAAGGCTCCGGCTATACCTCAAGTACAAAGTACATGATTAACAGATGAAACAGGACCACAAAATGAAGTGGGGCTCACGAAGTCAACTAAAAGGATGATGCGACACTAGTTGCGACCAACATTGCCTACTATAGAAATACCTATATCCATTAAAAGACCTAGCGCCCCCAACAAAAGGGACGTTAATGCCATCGAATAGCACTAGTATGTATGAACAAACTTTACTCTAAGTAAAATCAAACAATATGCAAGTAGAAGACAGACATGCAAACCAAACAATGATGCACCAAAATACAGAGAACACAAGTGAGAGTTTCATAGTTTCTTATTTCGTCTTTTCATCCTTGTGATTTATAGTCAAGTGCCACAATTCTTAATGCCACAGTGTCTTTTCTTACACGGAGTCCGGTATCGGCCCGACCGGCTAAGCCATCCCAAGTGAGACATATCCATATTCACAATAATATTTCAGAACCCAATATAAACACCACCATGTGTACAGCATGGCGTCCGATCTCGGCCCGATCGTCTAAGCCATCTCACTTGGGACATAACCTCTTTCGGTTATTCTTTAGTTCACATTTATTTCCACTTTCCCATTACATGGCACCACACACCTCTTTATTAGCTTATTTCTTGGCACTTGGATACATTGTTACAATTCAAATATTCAAGTCTTCCCCTTATTAATTCATTCATGTAATATTATCCTTCATGTTGATAAGATCCAACATATGATGAATTGTGCACATAATAGGATGAGAACAAACAATCATGATTCACAACTTCAAGCAACATGGTGAAATGGTAAACAACTAAGACAAATAGGGAACATAATCTTTCACCTCAGCACATTAGAACAAACAATGCAAGTATGATCAATCAAGGAACTCATATCAAATGCACGGACACTAACGAGATGATTCTACCAAGATTAAAATTAGCCTAACATACCTCGAAGAGTTTTTCCTTAAGTTTTTAGAATACACCAACACCTTTAGCAATAATAATCTATGAGGAAATAGCAGGAATCGGTTAATAGTTAGGAAGATTACTCATGGTGTAACTCTCTTTAGAATTTCATCAAACACCTAACAAGTGAAGTAGACTACAAGGTTCTACAATGGAAAATCCTTCTTCCTTTATCCAATTTCATCAAGAACTACCCAAAATAGTTCATTAATTCTACATACTGTAGCTTAGTGTCACATGCACGGCCTACTTCTAACCCCACAATATATTTTTGAACTCATAATCTCATATATGAAATATTAGAAGTAGGACATACCCGGAAGATAGTGAGCTAGAGATTAGCATGCTTGATTCTTGAGGGTTTGTGCAAGATTGATTATGAGGAGGCTAGGTTCCTCTTTCTCTCTCTAAAATGCTCTCAACTCTCTCTAGATTTAGTGTAAAAATAGTCCCAAATGAAGTCCCAAAGCTTATTTATAAAAGAGGGTTCGGATATAAAAATTTCTAAAAATGACCCCCAAAGTCAAAAATGTGGTGCAATTATGCTATAGCGTAATTGAAATGTTGGCAGCATTATTGCAGCATAATCGAAATGCGATAGCATAATCGACAGCATAATCGACAGCATAATCAACATGTGACAGCATAATGTTTTGCCTGACACTGCTTGCCACGACCCGGATTTTCCACCATCGGGAGTCGTGATGGCGCCTACTGTCGGAGCTAGGCAAGCCAAGCATTTAAACATTTCCTGATAACAACCCAACAATAATAATAATAACGAGTCATATAAATAAAACGGAAGTCTTTACAACATAGATAATTGAAAACCCAAAAGTGCGGAAGTTAATATTTCTCTACCCAAGACTGGTGTCGCTACCTCACGAACTACTACAGAGTGCTACAAACAAGTCTGAATAGAAAATACATAAATGTCTGTCTCGGTACAATGAAAACAAACTGAAAACATGGAAAAGGACTTCGGCCTGCGAACGCCAGCTAGGCTACCTCGTAAGTCCCTGGACTGAAGTCAGCTCCCGATCAATATCCTACTGCCGTGGTCCAAAAGCTGCTACGGTACCGTGATCTGTGCAAAAGAGCGAAGAAGTGTAGCATCAGCACAACTGACCCCATGTACTGGTAAGTGCCTGGCCTAACCTCGGCGAAGTAGTGACAAGGCTAGACAGGACTACCAAATCAACCTGTGCAGTTTAATATATATATATATATATATATATATATATATATATATATATATATATTATAGAAATTA